>JAZFAU010000475.1:0-124605 GCA_037178615.1 Dione vanillae | reverse complement strand
TTGAAAGCATTTGTATCCTGCTTGCCCTAAAATTGAATGGTTGTCCAACACCTATAACATAACCGGGAATGTTTTACAATCCATATTTCTATAGATTCATGACTTTAACTTCGGGCTTCCGGGGACTGGGAAAGAACACACAGGTACATTTTTTACTATTATTTATATTACCGGTAACATTTTTTGTCTATTATTTAACATGGGAGGGAGGGATCCTCCAAAGTAGTATGTTTTAGGTACAGTACGGTTAAATTTCGTCAGGTTAGGAATCTCAAGGGAGGTGTTGCCACGGTGTCCCAGGTGAAGAAATGCTTCTTCAAAAAGTGATTAAGATTTTTAAACGGTAGTACTCATCAGGTCCCGCCATAAACAACGTCAGAACGGATTTCACATCAGCGTGGAAGCTTAGTCAAACATATCTTACTACAGTAATAAGACCAAGAGGAGACGAGGTAACTCTAACTCTCTAAGACAGCGATAGGCGTTACCAAGGGTTCAAGAAGGCTACGCCGGCAAACCTGTAAATTTACTCGACTCTCCTTCAAGGTAAGTACTGTTAGATAGGTATCAGCACTTAACCGGTGTATTGTGATACCCGCTTTTTCCAATAACTTCACTAGCAACTTCATATTGCCTTCTTCCTTAAATGTACCAACAACCCTTATTTCATCTGCTAAGATCCAACGAAGATACTGCAATTTTCATGTGGATTCAAATGGGTTGGGAATCTACTACACTGTCAAACGGGTCATAACACTTGCGGTTCCCAACATATTGGCCGGGCCGAGCTAAGCAATATTCCCCTTCGCAATCCAGCGCTCCCCCCAACGGACATTCCCATAGAGCTTCTCCCCGCAGAGAAAATGCTCCGCCCCAACTTATTCTATACATGTTGAAATAATATAGATATGCGTGATTACATTTCCTATAGATAGAACTAGCCCAATATCTAGAAGTACTTGTATTACTGCCCTCCTTCCCACTTGCCTGACTATCTCCCCCAATTCCCTTATAGATTATTGCCTACTGTTAATTACCTTTCAACTGCTACTTGGTTATTATATTGAAGCGCGTGCCCTTAGTGAGTACCGGTGCCCAGTTATGCCTCATTTCCTAACCGATCTTGTTTTTCATTACCTCAATTTGACCATCTCCCCTCCTGTCCCCTGTACTTGGCATAGGTGACTATTCCTTTTATGTTTCCCGTCTTCTATTTTCCCTTGTTTTAAAACCTTTGTAATATTCCTTCCAGGTTTCCCCTCGTGCTAAGTTATAGCATGTGATTTGCCGTACTCATTCCTGAGTTTTGAGTTTCCGGAGTCTTTGTTTTTCCTAATAGTTGATTTGCCCTGTGCGACCTTACCTATAATAGTCCTTGCCCGATAGATATACGATTGGGTTGCTGACTTGTTTCGGCCGCTTTTAATTACAATCTACAATATTTCATTTCCCTGCCTTACTGCTTTATCTACAATACTATTGGTTAGGCTGTGTTTGCGGTCCCACGTCCTGGCCGATTATTGTAATTAGAGGCCCCCATGACTGGGTATCTATCCCGTCTCATCAAGTTCTGGAAGTCGACGATACCCCCAACCTATGATTGCTAACCCTTTAGATACTTTGTTAGACATTTTTTAAAGTACCACTCCCTTCCAACTGACGGTCGTTCATTGGTGCGGCGCCCCTTCCTGAACGATCGACCTACTCTTTGGGAATCTAAACCTACAGTATCCGTCGTTTCCATTGGCCTCGAGAAGCGTTTAAAAAACACGACACCTAATTACGTGAATAAATATATTTTCTTTTATGCGTGAGTATATTTGAGTTAAATCATATTAGTGCTTACTCTTCCCCTTAACGCCAGTGACATTACTTATTCCCCACCGGGGTAACTACACCAACACAACACGGAGACACATCTAACATACTTTTGTTTTTTTGGGTAAGTTGTCCCTCGTCTACGTATCGCACTTAATGAGTCCTCCATTGTCCTAAATTAAACAAAAGGAGCTAATCCTCCCTTAACGTTCGTAAGCATGTCGTTTTTTTGTGTTATATATATATATATTATATATATATATATATATACAATAATATATATATATATGATGATAGATAATCTATAATATATATATATATATCTATTATATTATATAATATAAGTATATTATATATATATACGATACTATGATATATTATAATATATAGAATATATATCTATAGTATATATATAGATATATATATCTATCTCTATATATATATCTATATATCTCTCTATCTCTCTCTCTCGCTCTCTCTATATATCTCTATCTATATATCTATCTATCCCTGCTAGATTATCTCTCTCTTCTCATCTCTCCTACCTTCATCTATCTCTCTCTCTCTATCTCTCTCTATATCTCTCTCCTCTCTCTCTCTATTCTTCTCTCTCTCATCTTCTCTCTCTCTACTCTCTTATCTAGCTATCATAATCCTTCTCTGCTCTCTCTCTCTCTCCCTCTTCTCCTCCTCTCTCTCCTCTCTCTCTCGCTCTCTCGCTCTCTCATCGCTACTCGCTGTTGCCCCTCCGTCCGCGCGGCGTTGGTTCCGCCCTCACCACGCACATGCCTTTGGCCCCCGGCGGAAATTGGGGCCGGCGTACGCCGGCCTCCCCCCCGATTTTCCCCCCCGGACGTGTTCGTCAAACACCTAGGTTCTTATAGTTACCTGCAGTTCCCCTGCCTACCCTGCCAGTGCGGATAAAGCGTGAACGAAAAAAAACACAAACAAAAAAAAAACAAAAAAAAAAAAAAAAAAAAAAAAAAAAAAAAAAAAAAAGATTGGAATCTGGGCAGGTTTCTAGGTTGCTTGGTGTGTGTCTTATTTTCCGCGCCATATAGTTGTGGGTACATATCTGTGTTGATATAAAATGGAGTGGGGTGAAAGAGAACCGAAATCGCTGTGATTGCCTTACATAAAGGTAGGATGGAAAAGTGCAAGTTTTAAAACCCTCACCCCTCTTGTATGAGTCATGTTTGGTTACAGGGCTATTGATAGTACAATGATACTCCTCTGTGTGACAGAAAAAAATTGGTGTCTGGCCGCCACGTACCGTTCGGTGAAAAAGTGATTCGAAGCAGTTAGGATTAAAAGTGCTGTTTCACGGGGCTCTTTGATTTTACTTATAAGAAATTTAAAATTTAAATCAACTAAAACATTGTGAGCCTATCTGTTGAACGAACTTGAATTATCTGTATTGAATTAGAGCAATTCATGTGTATTTTGTGTGTCAGACCCCCTTATCATGTTTTAATGAATTTTGTTTTTTGAAAAAATTATGATAAGTTTTAATAAAACAACAAAGTCAAGAAAGAAACTTAGTTTGTGGAGATTTGTAATATTAATTATATAGATTGTAATAATTCCCTTAGTAACAAATTATTACACTCTATTTACTTTCCATAGCTTTTGATATGTTGTATGGAGCCGACGAGAATTACACATCTACAGCGCCACTTGTATTTGAACGCTATTTACAAATTTAACCAATCGTAAATAGTAATTCAGCCCGTTTAGATTCCTATCATTGTGGCCAGTTTATTAAGTTTGAAAATGTAGGAGAAGAATGTACGAAAAAGGATATAACTTTTGTACCAGTAACTGTGGAGCGGTTGAATACCTTAAGAATGACTTAATTAGTTATTGCCCAACACATATAAATAATTTGTCACCCACCCCCAATGAATTATATAGATTTTCTTGTCATACTTTCACAAAACTTTTCAATTCTGTAATTTACCGTCCAAAACAATGTCAGTTACTTGATACATTAGATTTTTTAGTGTGGAGCAAACAGGCGGAGTTTTTTTTTTTGTACACAGGATAGGGAAAAATTGTAATGAGATATATGCCGGAAATGCGTTACAATACCAGTTATGAGTTTAGGGACAGTTTTAAATGTTTTTCCCAAACATTTAAGCTCTGAATTTAAGTTGGCTAAAATCGCGCACATTAAGACTCAAATTCAAAATATAGCAATAAGGACAGGCTACCTGGAAGATGATTAAATGAGGGCTGGATGTCAAACCCGCGAAGTACTTACGTGTTAAAGATGTCTTATAAACAGTACTTTAATTACTTCTGCCGCGGAATTGCCACTGGGCATTCGAAAATTTTCTTTACTGATATTCCATTCCACAACCAGTCCTCTAAATAAATTCCGCATCGGTCGCCGCCCATGTCACTACTAAAAGGTAATGTAACCGATGTAATGTTGAGTTCAAATTTATAAAAGTACAGCCCAAGATATTGTTAAAATCTTTCATTGATTAAAGTTAAAGACAATGACTGTGGGGCATCTGTTAGCATATTAAATCGTTAATTGACATTGTGCACCTATTTGGCGTTGATTATTTATACTTGCGTGCCTGGGTGTATTTCCTGCTTTAATTAAATATAGTAAAATCACTCCACATTTAAATCGTGTTAGTACGACAGAATTCCCACTAATTTTAGACCTATTTCAGTACACCTCATTAGCAAGATTTTTGAAAAACTAGTTTTGTCTCACTAATTAATCATTTTATACGAATCAATTGCTACATACAAACAGTTTTGGATTCACTCGGGTTCGCTCACAACCATGCTGGGGTTGACTTATCTTAATATTGTTGAAGCCTGGGAGAGTCACGTGACGCTCTAGGAGGTTTCTGTGATTTGTCCAGGCCATTGGATGGTGTACAGCATGAACTTAAGTCAGAATTACACCCCTACGGAATAAGAATAAAGCTCTGGACTTTGGGGCATTGCCTTACCTAAATATAGAATCCAGAAAGTATACATTATGGAAAGCGTTCTCCCCGGTTCTTGTCAAATGGGGGTGCCACAGGGCTCGATATTAGGCCCTTTGCTGTTCCTTATTCTATATTACTGACCTACCGTACCTTGTAAAGGACAAACCTGTGAATAGTATTATTTGCAGATATACATCTTTGATTTTTAAAATAAATAGAGGGACCATGATTAAATTGACATGTTGAACATACTCTCTCAAATGGTCAATGGTTTAATGTCCTACTTACTTGTTAACTCAGAAAACGAAGTGTATTAAATCACACTCCCGAACTTTTAAATGTGCCAAAACTAGGTTGTATAAATTGGCGCCCTGGGGAACCAATTGATTAAATAACTACAGTTTTTCTGGGCATGACTTTAGATTCAAATTCGTGGGTCCTCCATGTGAACGATTGTCGACAGACTTAGCTCAGCCGCGGTATGCGATCAAAAAGTCCGCTACTTACCCGACGTCAATAACCGCTAGACTAGTTTATTTTAGTTACTTCCACACATTAAATTGTCATATGGTATACTCTTTGGGTAATGCGTGCTGATATTGATACTATATTTGTTTCTCAGAAACGGGCTGTTCGAGCAATCTATAACATGAGGCCCAGAGATTCCTTATGGATAAATTTTAAAAAATTTAAAACAATGACGCTCACAGTCAATATATTCGAGAATTTAATATATATTCATAAAAATATTGATAAAATTTAGATAAATTGTGATGTTCACAATGTTTAATACGAGAATAAGTATAAACTTGTTATGCCCACCACAGGCTCCATAAATATGCAACTCCTTCCCATGTAATTGTGTCCCGTTTCTACAATAAACTTGCCGAAAGAATTATTTGATCTCTCTTTAAATAAATTTAAAATCTATGTTAAACGGCAATTAATTACTAATCCTATTATATTGTAAAGGAATTACATTGAGGATAAAACGGCCTGGAATTAATGAATGCTCTGAAGTTGCGAGTGGACGTTTGTGAAGTGTCACAATAGGTTTAGGGAAACCTGGCTGAGTGTTTTTTGTGGGCTCTTCTCACCCAGCGCGCTTGAACGCCTCGTACCTGAAGTTTTAAGTCATGGAGGTGTAGTTTCAGAGGGCTCAATTCGTATTTACTATCAAATTGGGCCTCCTTTGACACTCCGCCGTTCGCTCTGACGGACACAAGTATCGCTTATTGATTTCTAAGTGGAAAATAAATAAATACATACATAAATAAAATTCGAATAAATCCTGTCGCGTAATCAAAAGATTTTATCTCGGAGATGAAGATAGCTCCTAGAACCAGGCGCGTATTTACAAGATGACTTAGGAAAAAAAAAACTTTTTTTTTTTTTTTACAGCCTATAGATAGCTTACTGGTCAACTTCTTAACTGATAAATTTAAAGAGAAGAATAGGGGGTAAAATCCAACACAACCTACTTAAGCGGTACCCAAAGGGAGGTCACAAAAAATTTTGTTTACGGATGAGAAAATTTTTACAATTGACAGTAAATTTTAATAAACAAAATGACCGGATTATGCATGGGAAGCTGCTAAGAAGCTTCGCATTAGTAAACAGAGTACAACGTGGGCATTCCCCACTTCAGTGATGTTTTGTGGGGAATTGATCTATGAATGTGACCTGATCCATATTTTTTGTGAAAAGGTATTAAAACGTCGGCCCAGTTTATCAAAATACCATTCTTGAGACGGTATTTAAGTCTTTAACTAACACCATGTTCAATAACAAAGAATTGTGCTTTCAACAAGCCGGCACCGGTCCATAGAGGCTCGATCCACCCAATCTTTGGTTGAAAACTTAACGTTCCGGCCTTTATCAGCACTAAAACTGGCCGTCGTCATTCCTGACCTAAATCCATTGGATTAAGTGATTTGAATTGTCAGTTTTAGGAGAGTAAGGCTTGCTCTAAACCCATGATAATTTTGGAGTCCTAAAACGATCCATTTCTTGGCCCGTGAAGAATTTTTCCTCTATAAAGATGTCGGCTGCTATTGATAACTGTCCTCAACATACATACATCATAACCATACTATATAATATATATATATATATATTATATATATCTATATAGATATATCTATATAGATGTATATATTATATTTTATATATATATAGAATATATATATTTATATATATATATATAATAGATATATAATATATATATAATATATATAATATCGATAATATGATATATATTAATATATATATATATATAATATATATATATCCTATATATATCATATTATATATATATAGATATATATCGTGTCTATATTATATCATATATATATATATATATATATATAATTTATATAGATATATATATATATTATATATATATATATTTATATATAATATATATATTAATATATATATATAGTATATATATATAATATATATATATTATATATATATATATATAGATATCTATATCAGATATATAATATATATATATACTAGATATATATTATATATAATACTATATATATATAGATATATATCTATATATATATATTATATTAGATATAGTATATATATATATATATATATATATATATATATATATGTATATTGAATAATATAGGTAGGGTGTGCCGGCCTTTGTGGAAGCGTTGCTGAGGGTGAGGTGTATTTTTTAATGTATTTACCTATAGTCGGTTTAGTAATAAAATTGTACAGTACCTTTATCTTCATATTCACACACAAACACTGATTGTCCACCGTGGAATGTTGCACATTGAGTTTTTCTTCACTTAGGATTAACTGCACTATTATCTTTTTTAGGTTTTGTCTTGTCAGGTGCAATACAGAGGGAATACACAAAAGGGAACTCAAATAGAGGCTGAGGGAAAATCACACCGCTAATTAATATTAGATTCAGGGAACGTTCGCTCGCGTTCGGCCGGCTCACGGCCCCTTTGCTACAACCGACAACTACTACTCTGCACACTACCTACCCCGACCGCCGTCGCCGCGGCGGGTGTTCGCGACAAGACTCAAAACTAGTCGGGTTGCCCATATATGAACAAAACATAGCCCCCGCCCTAAACATCAATTTTTACGGAGAAAAATGGAGTAGCTTAACTAATATTTGACGAACTAATTTGGTTAGGGCTCTCTTTAGGATACCTTCGATGTCTTAACATCGACCACCACGCCCAACGCATCGTTACAGAAACTTTGGGAAATGCGACCAACGTCGCCACTGTAAGGGGGAAATTATCATCTTTGATGAGGTACTAGCTCGCCTACTGTTGGAGATTTCCTGATTCAGTCCCCTTCTGGCCTAGTCTGCAGAGTGTATAGGTACTCTAACTTCCACCTGCGACCAAAAATGTTGAAGTTATCTGTTTGCACCTACTTGAAAACGGGTTCAACTATTAATTTTTACATTGTTATAGGGATACTCGGCAAGCACTAAGAGGTTGGCCAATCAAAAATGACCAGCGCGTCAAACTTCTAGATCGTAGGGTATTAGATAAGGGACATAACGGCCGGGAATCTAATACCGCCTCAAATTTTAGCAAAAGTGTAGGTTAATTCCTCTGAATGTTAAAGGAGTTCCGCCAATCACTCTTTTAAGGTGGGTTTTCGGCAGATTTAAAACACGGCTTCTTTCGAACAATCCTCCCAAGAGGGAAGCAGGGGTCACTAACCAATTTATAACCCCTTTTAGTGAGGGTATCACTATACAGTTTTAGGTTTAATCTAAAAATCCTAAACATCGCTTAAATGGCGAACTCCTATATCTTGCTACAACGCCATCTGATCTTATTAAACAGGGAGACCGCGACGGGAAACAAAACTAGAGAATCCAGCGATAAAGGCTTCGGTTGATAAGCTGAAACTACTTCAAGTGGACTGCCTTTGAGAAAGACACCACGGAAAACCAAAGTAACTCTTTACTAATCTTTTATTTCTAAACACCTGGGTTTGGTCCCGGATGGCCGCAAAATCTGTTCCAACACCATCAAAGGCACGGTAGGTACACGCATTCTCTAGAGTTCACTCCATAGGAGGTTGAGATGGTGGCAGTTTTAAGGCTATACAAGGGAGGCACTAAAATTACCTTCTTGAGATCTCGGCGAGCAACAATATCCAGAATCACGGAAATAAAGCGTGAATAGCATGGCCTTCAGCCTACAATTTGCTACTGGTAATGGGAGTATCAATAGTACAAAATGACACCTTTTAGGAGGGTATAGGATGACGAGCATCGGGGTAAGGAGATTAGAGTTTCGTAACCACCGACTCTGATTATTTCTTCCATCTTCAAGAGAGTGAGAGTCGGCTAGGGAAGACCGCAGGAAACGCCACGTTTTAACAACTCGCTCATCAGAAAAACATAAGACTGTACTATTTTTACTAAATACAGGAGTGCATGCTTTTCTTTCTTGTGTAGATAGATACAGATGCGCAGACGGTAATTTCGGTTTTATTACAAAATCTCAACCATAAACAAGGTCACGCCAATTACTTTTGTAAAAAGGAACTAACGTCAAGTAAAGAATAATGGATTCAGGTACAGTAGGTAGTATGTTTAACAAAACACGAAGTCCGGGAAGATTAGGATAGAATCAGTCTAGACTCTGGTCACGCCACTGTGTGTGAGGAAGTAATAACGCAGGTACAGGACCACCATAAATATTTTTAAGTAAGGTTGATGCTGTTAATCCACGGGATGCCCAATCGTTTTTCGATTCACATTACCAGGATATGCCGCCCACACCGATGAACCTTCTGAACAGAATATCTGTGAAACTCGATTGGCTTCAAAGGTTTTTAATTTAGAGGAGGGGTCTTGAAGCCAGGCCAACACTTTTACTATCGGTCCCAGGTATGATGGAGTCTAACTGGATTGACTTTCGTAATTCAGGACAACATGATTATTTTAATTTAGAAGCAGGTTAGCACCAGTAATCTATTTCGGTATAGTCAATCTGGTACGTATAGGGCAACTTAGTTTTAGAAATTAGGGATGAACTGAAACACTGGCCTAAGGATTTTTCTGCTCCTTAATACACTACTCTGCGGCAAAGGCGTATTCTGACGCCTCACAGAAACCATGTATGAATAGGAAAGGAACTGTCAGTAAGACACGGCCGCGGAATTGAAATATTTAACAGCACTCAAGATTTCTAATAAAAGGTTCCATTCTAGGTAGAGCTCATGGGTAAGTACATCATCCCAGGAAAGGCCAGACAGCCACAATGTCTGTATAAATTTTTGCTTTTAATACAACAGGGTATACCAACCGCGGGTCATAATCTGGCTATTAAGGACACCAAACTGCGGCTTTGTGACTGTCTCCGTAGTTGAAATGAAAAACGTAAGTAATGCTCACTGGTGGGGTTATAAAGGACACCGATGACTGCAAATGTTTGGAGGGTTTATCATGATGCTGAAAATAGTGGACAGCTGCAGATGATCTGAAGGTAAGTCCTGCGAGAAGTTCCGTTTGTTACTAATCAGTTCCGAACTCGTAACCACCACAAGTCATAATAGTCTCCAGTTTCAGATTAAGGATTACGAAAGTTTTTAAGGATCCGAACCAGTAGACATTCTCAACGTATACACTTCTCTAAGGACTGCAGCATCTGGGTTAAGTATCCGTTCCTGCCTCAGCTAACTCTACAATGTCTCATTGCAACGTAGGACTAGGAACGCAAACCGTAAGTTTAGTATTTAGGGAATAAGTGAGTAATGGATCAGAAGGTATTCCACGCCATAAAATAATTTGGTATTACTATCATCCTGATGTACCCCCACGACATACGAACCTCATGCGTATTCTGCCACAAACACAACGGACATCTTACTAAGTTAAGGAGTTAGGCTAATGGCCTTTGGACTTTAGGACCACTTGTAGGCACTCATTAGTTAGATAACCGTTAGACGAGGACACTAACCATCAAAAACAACACGTATTTTAGATTGTGGCTCCGGTCTTAAAGACACATGTGTTGGTGAATAAAGTAATGTTCACTGTGTAAGGGGAAGGGCCTAAGCACTCATATGATTTAACTCAATATACTCACGCATAAAGAAATATATTTATCACGTAATTTGGGTCCGCGTTTAAACGCTTCTCGAGGCCAAGGAAACGACGGAGAGCTGTGGTTTAGATTCCTCCAAGAGTAGGTCATCTTTCAGGAAGGGGATTCTCACATGAACCGACCGTCAGTGTGACGGGAGGTTGTATTGAAAAAATCTCACACCCGTTATCTAGGGGTTAGCCATCATGAGGTTGGAGGGTCTCTTCGACACGACCTCCCAATCTCTTCGATGAGACGGGATAGGATATTCCAGCATAGGGGGCTCCATTCCCATAATTCCGGCAGCGGGAACGGACCGCAAACCTATAACCAAAAATGTATATAAAGCAGTAAAGGCCTTTAAAGTTACAGATTTTATCTGTAATAAAAGCGGCCGAATACGTCCGCACCCGATAGTATATCTAAATCGGCCAGGCTTTATTAATAGGTAGGGTCAGCCAGGGAAAAATCACTACTAGGAAAAGAAACACAGACTCAGGAACGCAAACTCAGGATGCGTACCGCAATCACATCTATAACCATAGCAGAGGTTTTTCACCTCCGGAAGGAATTAAGCAAGGTTTAAAACACAGGGAAATAGAACCACGGGAACCAACTAAAGCATATTACCTATGCCACGTACAGGGGCCAGGATGGGAGATGTCAAATTGAGTTTACCCCAAGATCGGTTTGTAATGAGGCAACCCTGGCACCGGTATCACATAAGGCACGCGCTTCAATAAAATAGCCACTAGCAGTTTTAAACGTGTAATTTAACAGTAGGATAATAATATAATGAATGGGTGATATTCATGCAGGGCATGGGAGTATACCCAGTATCTAGCTATGTTGTCCTATCTTCTCTATTATAGGATTAATCACGATATCTTATATTATTTTCACCCTGTCCTAGTTGGCGGAGTTTTCCCTCTGGGGGGAGAAGCTCTCTGGGAATGTCGTTGGGGAGGCGCTGAGTTGCGAAGGGCATATTTCTTATGCTGGCCCCCGCCTCATATGGGGAACCGCGTTAAAAGACTGGACAGGTACGCGGATAATTGCGTTTATTAAATTTTGTAATTAAATTAATCATTGTCGATGGATGAGTAGGATACATTGGGTACGGGAATCATAAACATAGCATAGTGGTGTGGGTGTCGACCGCAGGTTGAACATTGTAGTCCCGCTTGCCATAAGAATTGGATGTCTGTCCAAAGACCATAACATACCGGGAATGTTTTTACAAATCCGATCTTTCTCTAGGATTTCATAATCTCTAAATTCGGACATTCACCGGAGGTAATGGGAAAGAGGAAGCACACGGGTACATTTTTTACTATTTTTATTACAGGTAACATTTTTTGGTCTGATTGTTTATATAGGGAGGAGGAGCCGCAATACTATGTTTAGGTACAGTATTTTTAAATTCGTCAGGTTAGAATCTACAGGAGTGTTTGCCAACGTGGTCATGGTGAGACATTCGTCTTCCAAAAAGTATAAATTTTTTAAAGGTAAGTAATCCTCAGCGGCACCAGGCCAAACAAGGGCGCTCAACACGGATTCAAATCAGAGGAAGCTTAGTCAACCATTATGTACTAACATATAGACCATGATGAGACGGTTAACTCTAACGTTCTAAACAGTCGATAGGCAGTTAACAAGGGTTTCAAAAAGGGGCCCGCGCGCAAACCTGTAATTTATTCGAACTCCGCAGGGTAAGTATCTGGGGTTATGTAGGTATCGCACGAACCCGTGTATGTGATACCTCGGTTTCAACACTCACGGAGCACTTGCCTAGTTGCCCTTCTTTCAATTCTAATTAGGCAACAACCGCTTATGTTCATCTGCTAGGATCCAACTAAGTACTTCAATTCATTGTGGATGTCAAATGTTGTTGGGAATCTCACACACTGTCCAACTGGTCATAAAACTTATCCAGCGTCAGACGTCCATCAAACTTAGATAGGTAAATCAGGGTATCTATTATAAGGAGTTCGCTCAGTAAATATTTTTGACTACTCGTTCTTACGGGTGTACTGGCCATGACAGGATCACTACGAGCAGTGGGCACAACTCTAACGACGCAGGCACCCGCGTCGTCTATCTTCTTATATACTAAACGCACTTCTTTTTTAATATAACTAATTTCCTTGTATCGGATAGCCGGGTCTAACCCACCAGGATACTGAGGACGCGTTTACAAATAAATTACAATGAAGACTCTAAATCCTTGAACCGAACTAATACTGCTAGGTATTTCGAATGCCAAGAGTTCCGAGGGTATCGGCAATCAATCGAAACAAAGCGTACCACAACCTATATTTTTTTCTCATATTCTGGCCTTTCCGTCAATATAGCACATTTTACTGTTTCCTCATGATAGCCATTTTAATTTATCAAGTAACATACTGAACTAAAATATTAAAAAGTAATAAACTCGTATAAACAATGAAACCCAACTACCAACGTACGCGATCAGAAATCAAGTAACCGAATAACGAACTACAATATGAAAAAAATACGAACTCGTACTAACAAGAATCCACAACATCTGGCAGATTAAGAACCATTACGCGGCGAGATCGGCAATCTACTATAATCGCAATATAAGTAAAATAACTAGGATATACAATAGGCTACAATAAGGCTAAACTTCATTTAACTAAACATAAAAGGAAAAGGTAACAAATACGTGTAGGGATAATATTTTAAAGTAAGTTTAGTTTTTTTTAAAAGGAAATTATATTAAAATATTTAACTACTTCAATTATAATTTTTAAAACGTGATAGGTAAGTAACTTATAGCGTAATATTAAAAACAATGTAGCCGATAGTATGGTATTTATTAATATGTTTATATATTTCATAGGATAAAATTATATTCAAATATTTATTTATATATTTTACACATTATACATTCACCCTACACAATTATCATTCCATCTTATAGTATAAAAATTGCATATAATAGTATTTTTTTTGAAACACTCGTATGGCTAACACTATTTCAAAGTTAGGAAATCAAATTATATTGTATTATCGTTAGGTACCAAAATTAGAGCCAACATCCAAAACGGAAAATAACACTGGTAATGAAAGGGACTCAGGGCATGACTACGGCTATAATCAAGGGGACTCAGAGGATTCAACACTACGCTTATTATGGGGCCCAGAATTGATGAAAATGCACAGCTATAATTAAGGTGGCCCCATAGTATGAACACCACGCTATAATTAAGGTGCCCAGAGTGATGAAAACCACGCTATAATAAGGGGGCCCAGCCAGGGGGATGAAAACCCACGCTATAATTAAGGGGCCAGAGGGATGAAACTCACGTGATAATTAAGGGGCCCAGAGGCTGAAAACTAACGCCTATAATTAAGGGGCCCAGAGGGATGAAAACCACGCTATAATTAATGGTGGCCCAGATTGATGAAAGAACTACGCTTTAAATTAAGGGTGCCCAGAGGGATGAAAACTTACGCTATATTAAGGGGCCCAGAGGGATTAAACTACGCTTCTGCTACCAGAAAAATGTAGTAGTTATAATTAATATAATGACTGCGTTCCTGCCTACCAAAAAAGTTATAATATATATTGAACCCACGCTACTGCTACCAGAAATGTATATTGAATATATAGGGTAGGGGGTTGTGCCGCATTTGTGTGACAGCGTGTGAAGGGGGAGGTGATTTTTTAATTATTGACCTTATATATCGGTTTTAAGGATAATAGAAATTGTACAGTACCTTACTTTCATATTCACACCACAACACTGATTTGTCCACGTGATTGTTTCACTTAGTTTTCTCACTTAGGTATTACTTGCCTATTAGCTTTTGTAGGTTTTGTCTTTGTCATGTTTCATATCCAAGGAATACACAAAAGGGAAATCAAATAAGGCTGCGGGAAATCACACCGCTATTAATAATTAGATCCGGGAAGGGACTGCGCTCGCGTCGGCCGTCTCACGTGCCCCTTTACTACAACTCGACAACTAACTACTAACTACTACTGACCCGCTCGCGCGGGGTTTCGCACCAGACTCCAAACTATAGGGGTTTGCCCATATGAACAACAATATATAGATATATATATATATTATATTATATATATATAATGTTGATATATATATATATATATATAGATATATATTATATAGTATATATATGATATAATATATATATATTATATATATTATATATAATATATATATAATATATATATATATATGATATATGTGTATAAATGTATATATATATAGTATATATGTCCAATATAATATATAATATTACATACATCATCATTACATTACCTACTACATCATACATACATAACATACATACATACTAACATACATACTACATACATAATACATACTACATATCATACATACAGACAGACATACATACATACATACATACATACATGACATACATACATACATAACATACTACATACATCATACATCAGACATACCTACATGACATACATACAGCATACCGACATACTACATACAACAGACATCATACATACAGCATACATCTCATACATACTACATACTACATACATACATAACAGACATACAATACAGACATACAACATACATACATAGCTACCACCTACATACATACATCTACTACATACTACTACATACATACATACATACATACAGACATACAATACACATACATACATACATACATACTACTACATACATACAACATACATACATACATACATACACAACATACATAATACTACAACCTACTACAACTACATACATAACATCATACATACATCCAGACATACTACATACATACATACATCATACATAACATACATACATACCTACATACATACATACAACATACATACATACATACCTACATACATACCATACATACATACCTACCTCATACATACATCATAACATACATACTACATACATCATACAACATACATACATAACATACATACCATACATACATACATACATACATACATCCTACAGAATACATTACATACATACCTACCGACATACATACTACATACATACATAGCAGACATACATACATACAACATACATCCATACATACGACAACATACATACATTACATAGCATACATACATCCATACAGACCTACATAAGACATCATACATACATCATCATACTACATACATACTACTACATACCATACATACTCCAACATACCCTACATACATACATACATACATCATACCACATACATAAACTACCGACATACATACATACAGACATACATACATACTCCAGAACGACTACATACAGACATACAGACATACATACATACATACATACAGACATACATCTACATACATTACATACTACATACCCCTACATACTAGCTACTATTACAGACAACATACTAACAGACATACCTACATACATACATACATAATACATACTACATACATCATAACATCCATACACTACTACATACATACATACAGACATACCTACCTACATACATACATACAACATACTACATACATCATAAACATACATAACATAAATACATACATACATCATACATACATACATACCTAAACATACATACCTACATATCATCATACATCCATACATACATACATACATACTACCTACTACATCATACATACATCATCTACAACATACATACATACATACTCATACATACATACTACATACATACATACATCTACATACATCCATACATAATACAGACATACTACATACATACATACATACATACATACATCATACATACAACAACAGACTACAACACATCATACATCACATACATACTACTACATACATACATCCAACATACATACATACTACTCATACATACATACCTACATACTACTACATATACAACAACATACATACATACTACATACATACAACATACATACTACTACATACTACATACATACATACATAATACATACATACAACATACATACATACGACATACATCATCATACACATACATACCTAACATACAGACCTACATACATAATACATCTACATACTACATCATACATACTCATACATCATACATACATAATACATACATCATACATACATACATACTACATACATACATCCTACACATACATAACATACATACATACATCATACATCCACTACATAAATACATACATACATACATACATACTACATATATATATATAAAACTATATAAATAATATAATATATATGTATATAGTATATAATAACCTACGCTCTGCTACCAGAAAATACATAGTTTAATGATATAATGACTGCGTTCTGCTACCAAAAAATTGTTATATAATCATAGTGAAACCACGCCCCTGCTACAGAAAATGTCTATTCATTAATATAGGGTAGGTGTGCCGCATTTTGGAAGCGCTGAGGGGAGGTGTATTTATTAGTAATTAATTTAGATCGGTTTTAGGATAATAGAAATTGACAGTACCTTATCTTCATGATTCCCAACACCAACACTGGATTGGGTTTACGCGGCCGCCTGAAGTTCACTTGAGTCTTCTTTCAACGAAGGGTTACTTGCACTATTATCTTTTGTAGGTTTGTCGTTGCTCAGGTTCCTATCAAAGGGATACACAAAAGGGAAATCAAATAAGGCTTAGGGAAAATCACCCCGCTTAAGTAATATATGATTCGAGGAAGACGTGCGCTCCGTCGGCCTGTCTCACGATGGCCCCTTTACTACTTCTCGACAACCTCACTACTATGGGAAAACCAAAAGGGAAACAATAAGGCTGACGGGGAAACTCAAAGACGTCTTCTATTACATTCAGGAAGCGAGTGCGGCTCGCGTCGGCCGTCCTCACGTGCCCGCCTTTACTATTACTTTTTTTCGCGACCAACTACTACTAGGGGAAAACACAAAAGGGAATCAAATAAGGCTGAGAGGAACTCACAACCGCTAATTAATATTACATTCAGGAATGACGTGCGCTTCGCGTCGGGCCCGTCTCACTGCCCCCTTTACTACTTCTCGACAACTACTGGTAACTACTACTACTGACCGCTCGCGGCGGGTGTTCGCACAAGACTCTAAACTAGTCGGGGATGCCCAAGTACTAAAAAACTAGCCCCCGCCCTAAACATCTAATGTTTACGAGAAAATATAGTAGCTAACTAATCGGTAGACGACTGCTAACTTCTGGTATAAGGGGCTCTCTTTTAGGATATACCTGTCGATGTCTTAACATCGACACACGCACAACCATACATACTTCTTAACCAGGATAAATTTGGGAAATGCGACACGTCGTCCACTGTAAAGGGGGGTAAAAAAAAATTGGTATCATCTTGATGAGGAACTAGCTCGCCTACGGTTGGAGGATTCACTGGTCATCCATCTTCTGCCTAGTCTGCAAAGTGTATAGGTACTCTAACTTCCACGGAGCGACCAAAATGTTGAGTTCTCAATTCGTTGCACTAACTTGAAAACGGGTTAAACGATTATTTTTACCTTGTTAAGGGATACTCCGGCAAAGCACTAGGGGAGAGGTTGGCCAGTCAAAAAATGAACCAGTGTCAAATTTCTAGATCGTTAGGTCAATTAGATAAGGCATAACGGCGGGATTTTCACTAACCGCTTCATTTTAGCAAAATGTTGTTAATTTCCTCGAATATTTAACTAGGAGTGTTTCATAAACGACGTCACCTCGACTCTATGATTCCGCTCTCTTGTCAAGAAGAGTGGAGGTCGTCTTAGGGAGGACCGCAACGCGAAACGCTACGCGCTTAAACGCGATAAGGCAACAGAATCTCAACGGGTACGTTTCGGGTTTTATTTATAACTCTCACCATCGTTATCTAAGGGGTAAGCGTGTGAGCATGTGTTTGCGAGTAGGGGGGGTGGTCTCTTCGCCTTCCCAGAATCTCTCTCATGAGACGGGATAAGGTATTTCCTCATGGGGGCTCTAATTCCCCATGAATCGGCAGCGACTGGACCGCAAACATATAACCCAAATTGTAGATAAATCGTAAGGCGCATGGCCCGTTAAAGTTATATTTTATCTTTGTACTACAAGCGCACCGAACACGTCATCACTCCAATAGTATATCTAGCGGGCCAGCTTATTACTAGGGTAGGGTCCAGCAAGGGAAAATCCCCTACTACTGAAAAAAACACAGACTCAGGGAACTCAACTCAGAGCGTACCGGCAATCACATCTATTACCATAGCAGAGTTGACACTCTGAACGGGATATTATACAAATGTTTAACACAGAAAATAGACCACACGGGAAACGCGTCTAAAGGAATATTACCTATGCCAGGTACAGGGGTCCCAGCAGGGGGATAATGGTCATTGAGACATAAGTAACAACAACTACATCGTTCTGTACATGAGGCCACACCCTAGGGCACACCGGTATCAACATAAGGCACTCGCTCAACTATACTAACCACTAGCAGTTTTACAAACGCGTAATTTAACAGTATGCATAGATATAAGGATTGGTTGAATATCAGGTCAATGGGAAGGGGGAGATGAAATTCTAGCTATGTGGGTCTAATCCTTCTCTATTATAGGAATTATCACGATATCTTATATTATTTCCAACCTGTACTAGGTTGGGGCGGAGCTCATTTTTCTCTGGTGGGATAAACAGCGCTCTCTGGGAATGTCGTGGGGGGAGCGCTGGAGTTGCGAAGGGGAATATTCTTTATGCTGGCCCCCGCCTATGGTGACCGCGGGTAGAAGCAGGACAGGTAACGCGGAGATAATTGACTTGCGGTTTATTAAATGTGAATTATAAAATTATCGTACGATATGGATGCGTGGGATACTTGGGTTACGGGAATCATTAAAACATAGCATAGTGTGGGATGGGATGAGCGACCGCAGTTGAACATTTGTAGTCCGCTTGCACATAAGAATTGAATGGTTTGAGTCCCCACACCTATACATAACCGGAATATTTTACAAATCCCGAGTTTCTCTAGGATTCATAGCTCTATTCTGGACATTCACGGAGGTAATGGGAAAGGAAGCACACAGGTAACCTTTTTTACTAGACTTTATTACAGGTAACATTTTTGGGTCTATTGTGTTATATGGGGAGGGGGATGAGGCCGCAAGTAATATGTTTAGTACGTACTTTTAAATTTCGTCCCAGGTTTAGACATCTACAAGGGTGGGTATTTGTGCCCCGTTGTCACTGGTGCCGACATTCGCTTCCAAAAAAGGTAGTAAGATTTTTAAAAGGTAAGGTAATTTCATCATGCGTCACCCGCCCATAACAACGCTCAAAACGGGATTTCAATCAGAGGGAAGCTTAGTCAAACAGTGTATTTGTACGACATATAACCATGGGAGACGGGTAACGCGCTAACGTCATCTCAAAGCAGCGATAGGCATTACAAGGGGTTCAAAAGGCCGCGCGCCCTCCCCCAAAAAAATAAAACTTAATTGTATGTCGAAATCTCCGGCAGGGTAAGTATCCTGATGGGTTATCGTATATCAGCAAGAAACCCGTGTATTGGATATCGCTGTTTTCAGCAACTCACGCGCAACTTCATAAGTTGCCTTCTTCATTTTTAAATCCTAGCAACAACCGCTTAGTTCATCTGCTAGGCCCACCAAGTAACGTGTATTTCATTTTGGGGGTTTAAATTTGGTTGGGAATCACTACACTGTCACACTGATTCAATAAACTTATCCAGGAGTCAGGACGTCCATCCAAACTAGGGAATAGGTAATCAGGTAATATCTTAATATTATAAGGAGTTTTGGTTTGTATCGCATTTTCAGTAATATTTTTACTACTCGTTCTTCCGGGTGTATTGGCCATGACAGAATCAATACGGGAGCAGGTGGCCAACTTAACTGACGCACCGGAGGTCGTCTATTTTCTTATTTACTAAACGCACTTCTTTTTTACATCACTAAGTTCTGGTAATCGAATAGCCGGGTCTACCCACCCAGGAGCACGGAGGAACGCGTTTACACATAATTCCAAGAGCAATTATCCCTTGAACCTCCTAAATAATCTAGGTATTTCAGAAGTGCCAAGAAGTTCCGAGGTGTCGGGGCCATCCAATCGGAAACAAAGCGTACCACACCTATCGTGTCTTCTATATTCTGCTCTTTCCGTTATATAAGGAACATTTTACTGTTTCTTCATGATAGCCTTTTAAATTATTGTCGTGAGTAACTAATAACTGAACTAAAATATTAAAAAGTAATAAGACGCGTATATAAACATGACCCCACTACCAACGCGGGCGAGACAGAAATAGTAAACAAAACCTCACAAAATGATTAAAAAAATAATAAACTCGTAATAACAATGAACCCACTACCACGGGCGAATTCAGAATCAGTAAACAAAACTCAACTAAATATTAAAAAAATAATAAACTCAATAACAATGATCCACAACAACTGGCTAGATAAGAACCAGACCACTCTACGGTCACGTTCAGGGACGCGTCGCATCTACATCTATCCAATTACCACAAAATAATATGATAAGCAATATGACAACAATTACGGCTGTAATCTTCATTTAAATAAAAATAAAAAAGGAGTGACAATAACCGTGTATGATACTATTTTAAAGTAGTAGTTTTTTAAGGAATTAGATGAATATTTTAACTAACTTCAATTATATTTAAAACGGATAGTTTGTAAATAACGTAATAGCATAATCTTCTAAAATATATGTAATCATTTACATATGTGTATTATTAATTTTATATTTAATAATATACATTATATTCAATATTTATTTATATATTTTACACATATACATTCCCCTACACAAGTATATAGATATGCAATAGTATATGTAAAAAATTTCAATAATACCATTTTTTAAACAACCTGCGATGCGAACACGATTTCAAAAGGTTAGGAAACACATATATTGTCATTATGCGTTTAGTTACCAAATTAAGAGCCAAAATACCAAACGGGAGAATACACTGGTAATCACAGGGACTCAGGGGCATGAAACTACGGCTATCAGGGGACTCACAGGGAATTAAACCTACGCTATAATCAGTGGACTCATAGGGATTAAACCACGCTATACTTAGGGGGCCCAGATGTGACTGAAAACCACGCTCTGAGATTAAGGGCGCCCCAGAGGATGAAAAACCACACATCTGATTCAAGGTGCCCGAGGTATGAAAAGCCAGTGTGCCTCTGCTACCAGAAAAATGGTATATATAATATAATACTACGTGCGGTCTGCTACCAGAAAATGTATGTAGTAAGTAATAATGAATAATATGAACTTGCGGTCTGCTACCAAATTTATATAGTATATAGTGAAACCACGCCCCACATCCAGAAAAGATATAGTTAATATAGGGTAGGGTGTGCCCATTTGTGGAGCGTGCTGAGGGAGGTTATTTATTAATTATTTACTTTATAATCGGTTTTTAGGATAATAGAAATTGTACAGTACCTTATGCTTCATGATTCACAACACAACACGATTGTTCCCGGCCGCCATGGACTGTTTCACTTGAGTCTTCTTTCACTAGGGTTACGACTTGCACTATATCTTTTGTAGTTTGTCTTTGTCGGTTTCAATACAAGAGGGAATACACAAAGGGAAATCAAATGGCTGAGGGAACATCAACCGCTAAGTAATTAGTCGATCAGGAAGGACGTGAGCTCGCGTCGGCCGTCTCACGTTCCCCCTTTTTACTACTTCGCTCAACTACTACTATGGGAAATCCACAAACGAAATCAAAAAAGGCTGAGGGAAAATCACACCGCTAATTAATATTACATTCAGGAAGGACGTGCGCTCGCGTCGGCCGTCTCACGTGCCCCCTTTACTACTTCTCGACAACTACTGGTAACTACTACTACTGACCGCTCGCGCGGGGTGTTCGCACAAGACTCTAAACTAGTCGGGGATGCCATATATAACAAACAATATATATATATATATATATATATATATATATATATATATATATATATATATATATATATATATATATAATATATATATATATATATGTATATGATATATATATATATATATATATATATATATATATATATATATATATATATATATATATATATATATATATATATATATATATATATATATATATATATATATATATATATATATATATATATATATATATATATATATATATATATATATATATATATATATATATATATATATATATATATATATATATATATATATATATATATATATATATATATATATATATATATATATATATATATATATATATATATATATATATATATATATATATATATATATATATATATATATATATATATATATATATATATATATATATATATATATATATATATATATATATATATATATATTATATATATATATATATATATATATATATATATATATATATATATATATATATATATTATATATATATATATATATATATATATATATATATATATATATATATATATATATATATATATATATATATATATATATATATATATATATATATATATATATATATATATATATATATATATATATATATATATATATATATATATATATATATATATATATATATATATATATATATATATATATATATATATATATATATATATATATATATATATATATATATATATATATATATATATATATATATATATATATATATATATATATATATATATATATATATATATGTATATGTCATGGTCAAATATTTTTATTTTGTTATTTTTTTTTTGTTTATGTTACGTGGAAGTTATGTTCTTAATTATATTAACCCACTTTTTGTCTGTATCCGTTTTATAATGGAGTAGATTTAGTTTTAATAGCTTTTTGTACAGTATTTCTCTTTTAGTATTTATTTTTTTTTTTCGTTTCACTTTTTGTATTTGTTTGTTTTTTTTTATATATATTATTTTAATTATGTAATCAACTCATTTATATCTTTTCCTTGCAACTGGCGGGTGCTTAGTTAATAATTTAAGTAATTTTATTTTTAAATCTTATTTAGACTTGTATATATTTATATATTGTATATCTTATATATCTTGATTTAAATCATTGTTATTATTAATATTTATATTATATTATTTTAAAAATTTAACAATGGCAAATAGTGATATAGAAATTAACGACTCTTTCCAATCCTTTTCCTCCTCTTCCAGTGGGTCGAGTAGTACAGACTTTCTCAGTATTCCCTCACTAAGTGATAACCTTGATAGTATTTCTCAGATGTTGGGAAAAATTTTAATATTGTTCATATCAATGCACAAAGTATTCCTGCCCATTACTCAGATCTTCTCACTTCATTCAATAATAGTAATATTCATGCAATATTAGTATCAGAGTCGTGGCTAAAGCCGTGTCTTCAATCGACTTCTTATTCACTCCCAGGGTTTCATCTGATTCGTAACGATCGTATAGGTCGCTCCGGGGGTGGAGTTGCTATATACCTGCGCTCACAAATAATATTTAATATTGTTGCTCAGTCGGAGCAACAAGCAAATGGTATCCCGGAATTTCTTTTTATAGAAGTGTTCCTTTCCCACACTAAGGTGTTGCTAGGAGTTTACTATAGCCCAAACCTTACGATTGATTACTTTTCATCACTTGAAACCCTGTTAGAGCAACTTAAGCCATTATATCCTCACACAATTTTAATGGGCGATTTTAACACTTGCCTATTAAAAGATGATCATCGAGCGACTCGTTTGAAGTCCTTGGCTACTGGTGCTAGTATGCATATACTTCCTCTCGCTGCTACCCATAAATTTCCTAATTGTGTACCTTCACTTCTGGACTTAGTTCTTGTCTCATCTATTCCTCATGTTGAAAAATATGGTCAACATCCTGCAATAGCTTTCTCTTATCACGATCTTATTTATTTATCATATAAAATAAAACCTCCAGAAGCGAAATCAAGAATTCTTCTGCGACGTAATTTTGGTGGCATAGATTGGAAACAACTGCATGAGGACGCGATGTTCATTAACTGGGATGATATTTCTAATTATGATACAATTGATGATCAAGTCGTTGCTTTGAACAGGTTGTTACTACAACTTTATGATAAACATGCTCCATTACGTCCTGTTCGATTGAGACATCTTCCGGCACCTTAGTTGACTGAAGACATAAAATCCCTACAAAATAAGAAAAATGCAGCAAAATTACGCTATAAATTAAACCCGAATGATAAAAATAGATTAAAATACAAAAAAGCTCGTAATCATTGCAACAGGGTGTGTAGAGACCAACAACGACGCCATATTCATAAATCTGTAATCGAAGAAAACGACCCTTCGAGAGTATGGAAATTTCTTGAAACAATAGGAGTAGGTAAAGCTCGTCAAAGTGTAAATCCTCAAAATATAGACTTAAATAAGCTTAATAAGCATTTCTCCTCTTCTAGTAGCATTGATGATACTACCAAGCAAAACATACTAAATCAATTTACTGCTTTGACCTCTCCTAACGTTCCTAGCTTTTTCTTTAATCAATTTACGGAAAGTGATGTTGAGAGGAATATTATGGCAATCAAGTCTGATGCTGTTGGAGCTGATTCTGTCAGTCGTAAAATGATCATCCCTTTACTTGATATATTATGTCCTATCCTGACGTCCATGCTCAATTTTTCCATTAAAAGCTGCGTGTTTCCTTCAGCATGGAAGGAAGCACAAATCATTCCCTTACCCAAAAAGAATAATCCCACCTGTGATAACGATTATCGGCCAATTTCCATTCTCCCTTTCCTATCTAAAGTCCTGGAACGCCTAGTGCAAAATCAACTTACACATTTCCTTTCTAATAATAACCTTCTCAATCTTTTACAATCTGGTTTTCGTCCTGGTCATAGCACGACAACTGCACTTCTTAAAATTGCAGATGACATTAGAGAAAGTATGGACAGAAAACAGTTCACAATATTAGTTTTGCTAGATTTTAGTAATGCTTTTGGTACCGTCGATTTTGACATCTTGCTTGCCACTTTAGCTTCTCTTAACATATCTCCTAACGTAATTGATTGGCTTCGTAGTTACCTGTATGGTCGCCGGCAGCGTATACGAGTTAACGATTCGTATTTAGACTGGTCACATATGAGTGCCGGTGTTCCACAGGGTGGCGTGTTGTCTCCTCTTTTATTTTCTCTTTTTATTAATAATATTTCTTATCATATCTCTTCTCTTTACCACCTCTATGCAGATGACTTACAAATTTATTGGCGTTCACAAGTATCTGAAATGCGTGCTGCAATTAACTTTATAAATTATAACCTATTAAACATATCCAGATGGAGTAGGTCTTTTGGACTGCAAGTAAAGCCAAGCAAGACACAAACTATAATTGTCGGTAGTCCAAAGCTTATTTCTAAACTTGACGTGAGCATATTGCCTGCTTTAACTTTAGAAGGTCAAATAATACCGTTTCAAAAGACAGTTAAAAATCTTGGGATTATTTTTGACCAAAATATGTCTTAGGATTCGCAGATAGGCCAAGTTAGCAGAAAAATGTTTGCATCAGTTGGGAATCTTTTTAGATTGCGTAATTTTCTACCTATTCCAACTAAAATTACGTTAGCACAATCTCTCCTTCTACCAATACTTGATTACGCTGATTCATGTTATCTGGATCTAAAAGAGGAGCAGTTAAACAAACTTGAGCGGTTACAAAATCTTGCTATTCGGTTCATATTCGGGCTCAGAAAGTATGACCATGTCTCAGAGTTTCGTAAAAAGCTCAAGTGGCTCCCAATCCGTCTTCGCAGGAATACTCATATTCTCCATCTTCTTTTCTGTATACTCTTTGATCCATTTACCCCTCCTTACCTCAAAGAGCGTTTCCAATTTCTAGGACGCTCTCATCTCTGTAATCTCCGCTTAGACCAAAATTTGACACTAAAAATTCCCTCCCACTCTTCTTCCTTCCATGCTAACTCCTTTACAATCACAGCTTCTCGTCTCTGGAATGATTTACCTAGTAATATCAGACGGGCCAAATCGGGCCAAATTTTAAGACGACATTTCCATGCCCTCTGATCATCGTTTATTTATATTTTCATCACTGCCAATGTTATTTTGTAAGTATATACTATGTGTATGTTTGTATGTATTTATGTATGTATGTATGTATGTATGTATGTATGTATGTGTGTATATTTGTTTGTATCTGTATGTATATGTATATGTGTATGTATGCGTATGTATGTGTGTATGTTTTTTTAACATTTTTATTGTTCACATCCCCAACCCTTGTCCTTTCTATATGACCTATGCCTTAAGGTTGCCTGGTCTTGGCCTTGAGATCGCTATTTTAGCGATAAGGTCGCGGTTATGGGTGTACAATAAAGATTATTATATATATATATATATATATATATATATATATATATATATATATATATATATATATATATATATATATATATATATATATATATATATATATATATATATATATATATATATATATATATATATATATATATATATATATATATATATATATATATATATATATATATATATATATATATATATATATATATATATATATATATATATATATATATATATATATATATATATATATATATATATATATATATATATATATATATATATATATATATATATATATATATATATGTACATATATATGTTTAAACATGGCCTTTTTAGGACACTTCTTGTTCTTTCGGGATAACCTAATAAGTCATCACCCAATAATGTAGAATATTATTTTTTTTAGAAAGAAATATTTAATTGTAGTAGTGTTTTTAGTAGTGACTACTGCACTGAGTAGACGTGTTTTGCAAAATAATTTAAAATAAAATAAAATAACAGTTTCAGTGATAATTGAAAATAAAACTTCATAGCAAAAACACACGGTTCATTATCATAATCTATTCAACGTGACATACTGCATTGTAAAAGTGATCCGTGCACTCAAGTCGCTATTTTTCAACGTTATCTTAGATCTAAGGATGAGTATTCAACGATCAACGAAGAGCGGAAATAATTCGATTGCCAAATTACGTTTATCGGAAGAAAGAGATAACATAACTATAAGAAAAAGAAGATGATTTTTTTAAAGAAGAATTTACAAAACTGTGAGAAGAAATAAAAATATTTTTTGAAGAATTTAGCACAAGTCAAGAAGAAAATAACAACAAAATCTTTGAGGACATACTAGAAATAAAGAAAGAAATTCGTGAGATAAAATATTCATCTGAAAAATTGATATGAGACCAACAAACTTTAAGAAGGGACTTAGAGGCAATGAAAGAACAAAATACAACACTTCGAAAATTTCAAAAATTTCTAAGGCAACCCTTTCACACATAAGCGGTAGCGGGTTAGAGGATGATGTTCGATTGACTATGGGTGAATGGATATTTTTTTCTAAATTATTTATTCTAATTTAGAAAAAATATTCATTCACCCATAGTCAACCGAACATCATCCTCTTATCCGCTACCGCTTATGTGTGAAAGCGTTGTCTTAGAAATTCAGGACCGATGCGACCGCCAGATAAATATAATCGTTGCGGGTATTATTGAAATAAATGATAAAAATGCGGATTCAAGCGTAACTATGATACACAAGAATTTATGAAAGTTATAAAAGATATCCAGAATGTCCGATGCCTATAAAGTTAATGAGATTGGGTAAATATCTTCCTAATAAAAATAAGTAAATAGAAATATTAATATGTGTTTTAAAGAGCCTTGTCCTGCTCAATATACATTGCGTAATAGAAAAATAATAAATAATAATGTTCATATCTATTGGGACCAAACTTCAGCGCAATTTAAGTATTTTAAAAATTTGAAAGAAGAACTACGTCAAGGGTAAAATAATGGAGAAAATCTTACTATAAAGTACTACAATGGAGTTCCTAAAATCGTTAATATAACTTCGAAAAACGACAAAAATATAAATACACCCTAGACGAGAATATAACATACCAAATTATAAAAATGTTAATGCAACTTCTACTTCATTAAATTTTTTTTAAACCAATGTAAGGAGCTTATTAAAACCATGCAAATTGAACGAAATAAAATACATTTTAAAATCCTTTAAGTACACAATATACTTAGTGTTGTTAACAGAAACATGGATAAAATCCGATCAAGATGCTGATGCAATACAACTACTGAATTATACCCATATCTTTAACTACAGAACGGGTGGAATTGGTGGAGGTGTATCTATTTTTATACATAAGGATTTGTGTCATCATGTTACCAAAGAAAAATATTTAGACGGGAATAACTTTTTATGGAAATTCTTAGAGAGATACTCTATTAATATTGGATTAATTTACAAACCACCAAGTACAAATACAACGAGATTTTTAGAAAAATATTCTTCACAATTAGAAACAAGAAAAAGATGTATAGTTTTTGGTGATTTCAATATTAATTTATTAAAAAATAATTTTATTACTAAGAAATATATTAGTATTATATAAGAGGCTGGCTATTATATATTAAATAAAATAGATGATATTTACTGCACCAGAGAAACAGAGACATCTTTATCTATTATAGATCATGTTTCTACAAATATAATTGAAAAATTTAATTTTACTATTATCGATTCACCACTGTCGGATCACAAACAAATGTATTGTGAGTTAAAAAAGGTTAAACATGAACCTAAAAGGAAATATAAAGTTCACTTAAAGTCATAAATTATGATACCCTTTATAAAACAATTGAGGAGTCTAATTTTATAAACTCTGATTGTGATTTTATATTATTGGAAAACATTATTGTCGCCAAAATACAGCAAAATAAACTAATTAAATATAAGATACAAAACTTACGTAGAAGTGATTGGATCAACAAAAATATAATTCAAGATATAAGTCAGCGAAATTTGTTATGAAATAAACTTAACAAGAAGAAGAAGGAGAACTTAACAAGATAAAAAAAATAAGGAATTAAAATTTAAATTTAACAACCAAAGAAATAATGTTGGTGAAAATATAAGAAATACTAAAGAAAATTACTATTACCAAGCTTTCATAAGGTGTTTTAATGATTCAAAACGTATGTGGAACTTAATAAATTCCATAGCAGTAAATAAAATCAAAAACAAGCTAAGCTTTGCTCCTCCAAAATTAATTATAAATAATGAGACTATTACTGAAGGAACTAACGTATGTGAGTGTTTCAATCATTACTTTTTATCTATAGGCAAGGTGTTAATGGAAAAAATCTCGGCTAAATATCACAATTACCACACTTGTAGCGAAACTTTACCTGTACAAAATTACACACAAAAACTTGAGCTACTCAAACCTTGTTCAGAACAAGAGGTAATAAATATAATTAATAGTTTAGATTCTAACACAAGTACAGGGATTGATGGGGTTACAGTAAAATCAATAAAATGTATAAAAAATCTAATAAGTAAAAATTTAAGTCACTATATAAATAGATCCATAAGTAAAGGAAGTTTTCCAGATAATCTTAAAATTGTACGAGTAATCGGGAACACAATCAGACCCTGGTAACTATCAACCTATTTCTGTGTTACTCGTTTTTTCAAAAATATTTGAAAAAAATATTCATAATCGCTTAAGTCAATATTTAAATGATATAAACTTTTTCTATCACAAGCAATATGGTTTTCGTCCGAAAACAGGAACGCTTTTTGCTACAATTGATCTCATCACTAAAATAAAAAATAACATTGATAGCAAAAATTTTGTAGTAAGAGTATTTATTGATCTAAAAAAAGCGTTCGACACGGTTTCACATTCTATATTATTACAAAAAATTAGAAGAGTTGGAATAGCTGGGACCGCGTACGAAACTATTTTATCTTATCTTAGCAATCGTCAACAAATTGTAAAAATAGATAATTTTAAAAGTAAACCAGCTTCAATCACATGTGGAATACCACAATGTTCCACACTCGGGCCTTTACTCTTTTTGATATTTGTTAATGATATTGAGCAGTTGCCACTGAGTGGAGAAATAACATTGTACGCGGACAATACTTGTTTATTTTATTTTGGAAAGTCAATTCACAGCATTATTGAAACAGCTCAAAACGATTTAAATATCCTAAACGAATGGTTACAATACAATTTAATTACTTTTGTTGAAATAATTTTATCGATAAGTGAAACATGTGAAAACTTTTACACTTTATTTTTTACTTTTACACGGCCATTCAAAACCTTTAGGCTATAATGTAGGTCTTTTTCAGGGTTGTTGTTTATCCCCAATAATATTTAATATAGTTATTAATATTTTACTAGATATTCTAATAAAACATGAGAAAAAATGGGGTTATCGGTTTAAATTCAATAACAAGTACACGGAATCTATTCTTGCTTTTGCGGACGATCTCGCGATACTCACTAGGAATCCAAAGCAATGCCAGCTGCTATTGGATGAAGTAGACGAATTTTGCACGTGGACAAAAGGAATGAGGACAAAACCAAGTAAGTGTCACTGTCTTTGTCTGGGAAGACGAGACACAAAATATACCTCCTACGATCCGGGACTAAAAATTGGCGGAGAATGCATTGCTGTAGTTTCCGAGGCGGCACCTTTTAAATTTCTCGGTAAGAAAATAGATTACAAAGGCCGAACTCCATCATTAGATGTACTAGTCGACAGCTTTATGACGGATCTTGAAAAGGTAGACCATCGACCTATAAGTAATGTCAAGAAAGCTTGGATTTACGACAATTTTCTAACATCACGTCTGAATTGGCCTTTCCTCGTATATGATTTTAATAAAACCCTCTTGGCAAAGTTAGATGCAAGCGTCATAAAGATGCTGAAGTTTTGGCTTGGGCTAGCACATTCGGCGGACACCTCAACCTTATTTAGAGACCAAAATAATTTTGGGTTGAGATTAAAGAAACCATCAGAGCTCTATAAAAATCTAAGAGTCGCCAAAACACATATTCTGGGAAAATCTCGAGATGAGATTGTTACCTCACTTCCAAAAGACAAAAGTGTCCCAGAGCTCGAGTCAAGACTTAAATTCCATAAGCAATTTATGATAGGAGCACAATTTAGTAAAGTAGGGTTAGGATCAAAGAGGAAAGTCCAAGACACAGACATAATAAAATCTTTTATTCGGCAAGACGAGAACGATAAGTATAAGGTGCACGCAATGGGCTTAGAAATGCAAAATGAGTGGCTAACTATAGGAGAATTCTGTATCCCTTTAGCTTTAAAATGGCGCACCCTAATTCACGACTGGTCTCCAGCACTACTAAAATTCTACCTAAATGCGTTCCAAATGACTCTTCCAGATCAAAGTAATTTAGTAAGATGGGGTAAAGCTACCGATAAATCTTGCTACATCTGTAAAGAGGCAGTGGGGACAGCTAAACATATGCTGGTGGGGTGTAGGGTACTCTTGGATAGTGGTCAATACTCGCGGCGCCATGACAAAGTACTAGAAATCATACGTGAAGCCGTTAGTCTTTCAGTTGCAAGAGCGCAGAGAAACATAACAACCAGCAAACGCTCAATAGAGTTTGTGAAAGAAGGTTCTTATAAAAAACCTATACAAAAGCCTTTCTCCATATTAGATCCAGCTCCTGATTGGACACTTGTGATGGACACGTATGAGAAACAGTATAGAATCCCTGAGGATATTTGTGTTTCGTCATCCAGACCGGACATTTTTCTTTACTCTCGAAGCCTAAAACGCGTAGTACTGGTAGAACTTACAGTTCCGTGGGAAACAAATATCCCGAAAAGTCACCACTTTAAACTCAATAAGTATTTCGACCTTACTAACGAACTGACCAGGAATAGGTTTAGAGCGAGCTTATATGCGGTTGAAGTAGGAGCGAGAGGTATAACAGCGAAATCTCTCTATAGTTTATTAAAAGATCTCGGCCTGTCTAGAACTATCACAAATTCATTTCTAGAACGCACTTCGAAGGCGGCTTTGGTAGAATCTTTCAAAATTTGGTTAGGTAGTGGGAGGAGCTCGGACAGTGAAGGTGAGCGTTAATGCATTTTAAAGGGGCCCCTTTAAACCTACACTTGGGTCGCAAGTCCCAGGCGCTGCTCGGAGCTCCTCTTCCTACAATACGATGGGCCCGGCACCTGCACGGTGAATCCATGGAAGCTAAGTTGTTTCTTCTCTTTTAACTTTTAAGAAAACCAAATCGCACACGGAGGACATTTTATTATTTTTTTGAGTGACCAACAGACAGCTTGTTATATATGTTGGTACTAGATGGCGTTACGAGTACCGTTTAATATTATAATATTTACTAATTACAACACGCCTCCTTAAATTTATAATATTAATCTTTAACTTATACAATATTTTATATAATAATATAGGTAAGTACTAAAGCAATCTTAACGCTAACCTGTTTTTCAGAAAATTTGTTTTGTCTAAACTCTTAGTTAACATATCTGCTAAGTTAAATTTAGAATCAATTTTTACAACATCAATAATTTTTTTTCATAATTCAAAAGTATAGTAGTAATTTTTCATTTCACAAAAAGTAATTCTGTCACTGCCTCTGACATGGCAATATACTCTGCAAAAGTTGAACATTTAGTAACTACATTTTATTTATGTGTTTTCCAAAAAATTAAATTTCCATACAATCTAATTACAAAACCTGATGTGGATTTCCTATCCACATTATCTCCTGCATAGTCAGAATCTACCATACAATCTAATACTTCAGTATCTATATTAGCATAGTATGTTAACTTTAAATCCTTAGTTTTATATAAATATTTTAAGACTCTCATTGCATATTTGTAATGAGTTTGACTGTAACAATTTTGATACCTACTTAAATAATTAACTCTGTAGGCTACATCTGGTCTAGTACCTGTACTAATATACAATAATTCATCTATTATATTTCTGTACTGAATACTATCATTCACTTTCTTAGCTTGTTCTAATTTCAAATTTGTTTCCATCGGAGTATCATATAATCTAGTATTTTCTAAATCATATTTAGCAGCCAACGATTTAATATATTTTGTTTGATTTAAAATCAATATATTTCTATCATCACTATAATCAATATATACCAATGTAGCTTTTAATTTTTCCAAAATCTGTCATCGCAAATTTTTTCTTCAAACTAGTCTTTACCTCTTCTATTTTATCTTTATTTTTAGAACATATTAAGAGATCGTCAACAAATATTAATATGTATATTTGTTACGTTCCCACACTACCCTAGGATCGCTTAGTCAGGCTTCACATAACTTGTTCAATATTGCATTAGATCGGAGAATTTTAGCGGCATGTAATTTTACACTTAAAGGCATTTTCTATGTATTCTTTTTAATATAATTTCAATTAATCAGGCTCCGCATAACTTGTTCACTATTGTTTTAGATCTAAGAATAATAGTGGCATATAATTTAACACTCAAAGGCATTTTTCATGTATTCTTTACTTAATATAATTTCAACTATATATTAATACAATAGTGTAGGTTTATTTTAGTTCATCTTATTGATATTTATTTATAGTTTATTAATATATATTTATTGTATTTATTTACAATTTTATTATTATGTCATCAAATATTAGTATAGATAGTGACTATTTTCTGTCTTTGTCTTCTGAAAATTCATCCAGTGATGAAAGTTACCACAGTACATTACCTCTTCCGCTTAATGTCGCCATTGATTCTTACTTATCAGACTGTCTGAAAAATTTTAATGTCATTCACATTAATGCACAAAGTATTCCGGCCCATTATCCTGATATGCTTGCGTCTTTTGACTCCCGTAATATTCACGCCATACTTGTATCGGAGTCATGGCTTAAGCCATGTTTACCCTCTACATCGTACTCATTACCTGGTTTCAGACTTATCCGTAATGACTGCATTAGTAAGAGAGGAGGCGGAGTGGCGATCTATTTGCGATCCCACATCCCTTTTGTTTTACTTAGTTCGTCACCTTCGTCTGCCTTGGCTGATGCGGCCGAGCACTTATTTATTGAAGTTTCCTTATCTAACTGCACTAAAATGCTTCTTGGTGTTTACTATAACCCTTCTTCTCTAGTCAATTACTATCCTTCTTTTGAAAACCTATTAGGAAACCTTATCCCAGGTTATAGCCACGCTATCATTATGGGAGATTTTAACACCTGCTTGCTTAAAGGTGACTTTAGGAGCAGGCAACTAATAGACATAACTGAATCCCATAACATGAAAATCTTACCTCTAATGGCAACACATTATTTCCCTGGCTCTTCACCTTCACTTCTGGATCTTATTATGGTCTCTTCTCCGGACTCTGTTACTAAATTCGGCCAATGTTCTGCTGACGCCTTCTCTTATCATGACATGATGACACACACACACACACACACACACACACACACACACACACACACACACACACACACACACACACACACACACACACACACACACACACACACACACACACACACACACACACACACATACACACATACACACATACACACATACACACATACACACACACACACACACACACACACATACACACACACACACACACACACACACACACACACACATACACACATACACACATACACACATACACACATACACACATACACACATACACACATACACACATACACACATACTTATTTATTTATTTAATAGGCAAGCCAACGTAACATACAATGTTACCTATTACAAATAATATAAATTATATTAAAAAAGCGAATTACATTGTACATCACACTTACAGGCTAGCTCAGCATGATTAAAAATAAAAAAACAACAAGTATTTCAAATCAGCAACCCTACACCAAGTTAAATACAATATCAATAGTAAAAATATTAAATTACACACATACATTAATGACAAACATAAAAACTTACAACTAAAACTAACAAAGGCACACTAAACAAAATTAATCAAGACAAACAATAACTATATAATTTAAAAATAAACTAATATTTAAAAGTAGTGAATATTTCTTTTCAAACATTACAGTCACTTCTTACATTTATTGTAATATTTTTTTAATTTCTTTTTAAATGTTACTATAGAGTCTCTAAAAATATCAATATTGGCTATGTTAAATATAGAATTGTAAGATTTCACAACTCTTTTTAAAGGGGCATTTGTACCAAGGTTAGTCTTTACCATCCTGCTAAAAAAAGTGTATTTATTTTTTAATTGAGCTCTAGCATTTGCCCTCGGTATGTAAAACATAATTTTTGATAGTAGTTCGTTGCAATCTATTTCTCCATTTATAAGTTTATGTAAGAAACAAAGATCCAACATAACCCTACGATCGGATAGACATATACACACATACACACATACACACATACACACATACACACATACACACATACACTCATACACACATACACACATACACACATACACACATACACACATACACACATACACACATACACACATACACACATACACACATACACACATACACACATACACACATACACACATACACACATACACACATACACACATACACACATACACACATACACACATACACACATACACACATACACACACACACACACACACACACACACATACACACATACACACATACACACATACACACACACACACACACACACACACACACACAACACACATACACACATACACACATCCACACATACACACATACACACATACACACATACACACATACACACATACACACATACACACATACACACATACACACATACACACATACACACATACACACATACACACATACACACATACACACATACACACATACACACATACACACATACACACATACACACATACATACATACATACATACATACATACATACATACATACATACATACATACATACATACATACATACATACATATATATATATATATATATATATATATATATATATATATATATATATATATATATATATATATATATATATATATATATATATATATATATATACATAACAAACTCAACAAGATATCATGATCGACGCAATTGAATGCATTACTAAAATCTAGTAGAACTAAAATTGTGAGCTGTTTATTGTCCATAGCCCATCGAATGTCATCTGTGACTGTACGGAAACCGGATTGGTAAGGATCAAGAAGAGAGTGTTCGTTGAGGAAAGTGTTAAATTGTTGGAAAATTAGTTTTTCAAGTACTTTGGAAAAGAAAGGGAGAATAGAGATAGGACGAAAGTCGGAAGTTGATTGGGGATTACCTTTTTTGGGGATTGGAATAATTTGTGCATCTTTCCATGCGTCAGGGAACTTTTGACAGGTCAAATTCAAATTCAAATTCAAATAATTTTATTCAAAATGAGAATACATGATTCATTTTTTGAACGTCAAAAACACTACCACCGGTTCGCTAAAGTTAATGCCTCAGACCTGAGAAGAACCGGCGCAAGAAACTCAGCGGGACTTTTCTTTTTTTTTTTTTTTAAGTAGTCAATATTTTTACATTAATTCATTTTGATAATGACACATTTGAAACAGACTGGAGCGAGCATCTCATTCCCAAGGTGTGTTGTCATTTAAAAAATCATTAATCAGGTAATAACCTTTAACACACAAACGTCTTTTCACAATTCTTTTAAATTGTGATATAGAGCATTGTTGGACGTTTTCTGGGATCCTATTGTAAAAGAGTACACACTGCCCCATGAAAGAATTGCGGACTCGTTGCAATCTAGTTATAGGCGCTGTAAGTTTAAGCCTATTTCTAGTATACACATTATGTGAATCACCGATTTTCTCAAAATCATTAATATTCTTTTTGACGTACATCACATTTACAAAGATATATTGAGATACAACAGTCAATATATTTATTTCTTTAAATTTTTTGCCTTAAAGAATCTTTAGGTCCTAGATTATAGATTGCACGAATAGCTCGCTTCTGCAAAACAAAAATTGATTTAATACCGGCTTCATTACCCCACAGTATGATGCCGTAAGACATAATACTATGAAAGTAGCTAAAGTAAACGAGGCGAGCCGTTTCTACGTCAGTTAAGGATCTAATTTTCGTAACTGCAAAAACTGCTGAGCTAAGTCTATTCGCCAATCCCTCAATATGAGCTCCCCACTGTAATTTGGAGTCAATGGTGATACCGAGAAAAATCGTAGAATCAACAGGATCAACGGCTTCACCATTTAAGAGTACATTGGTTTTCACAATTTTCGTGCAGGGCGTTCTAAAAATAACACATTTAGTTTTCTTACTGTTCAATAGTAAATTATTAGCACTAAACCAGTGTACTACTTTCGAGAGGGCATTGTTTACATCGTCAAATACATTTTGTTGTCTTTTCATCTTAAAAATTAATGAAGTATCATCCGCAAACAATACTATCTCGTGGCTCCTTTCAACTAAATATGGTAAATCATTTATATATATTAAAAACAGGAAAGGACCAAGAATAGACCCCTGTGGGACTCCCATACTGATTAATGACCCAGGGGATCTCTTGCCATTAACATCAACCCTCTGAAATCTGTTAGACAAATAAGACTTCAGAAGATCGAGAGCATGTCCTCTTATTCCGTAATGATGTAGCTTCATGACCAATGTAGAGTGCTGAACGCAATCAAAGGCCTTGGACAGGTCACAGAACATACCAAGAGCATCCTGCGACCCTTCCCAGGCCTCATAGATACTCTTTAGTAGAGCTATTCCAGCGTCTACAGTAGAGCGACCCTTAGTAAAACCATACTGTTTATCGTGCAAAAGATTATGTACACGAAAATGCTCTGACATTTGATTTAAAATGATTTTTTCAAAAATTTTACTAAATGAGGGTAGCACAGCAACCGGACGAAAGTTGTTGGGATTGTCTGTACTACCTGATTTAAAAATGGGTATGACTTTACTATATTTCATTAGGTCAGGAAACACACCATACTCTATACATTTATTAAATATAGTCGCGAGTTGGGGAGCAATACCGTCTATTATGTAATTAATTAGTTTAACAGAAATGCCCCATAAATCTACTGTTTTTTTTATATCAAGGGACTTAAAGGCCTTAACAATTTCTTTTGAATTTACTACTTTAAATTTAAAATTTACATTGCATTCCTCTATGTTCCCCCTAAGCAATGATTCGGCGACGGTTGTGGAAGATATAAGAGCCTCGGTTGTAGAGACTGGAATATCAGCAAAAAACTTCTCAAAAGTACAAGCAACTTCTTGTTCTGAGGTGGTATAACCATTATCAATTTTCAATTTAAATTTATCTTTGCGGTTCTTAGTCTTTCCAGTCTCACAATTTATTATGTTCCATGTCATCTTAACTTTATCCACAGAATTTTTAATTTTATTTTTTATGTGTATACATTTTGCCATGGAACATACTTTTCTAAATATTTTAGAGTAGGTCCTAACATAGTCATTAAATGATTTACTATGGTTATATGTTTTTTCACCATAAAGTTCATATAACCTTCGCCTACTCTTATGTATTCACACAGTCGCCCAGTCATTAAATGACAAGAAACCCCCAGAGTTAATAGTTTTAGAAGTAAATATAGCTTTGAATTCATTATTTATAAGATTGAAAAAATTCCCAAATGACAAGTTGGGTTCACTATTAATATTTTTTAAGTATTTAATTTGTGCTATAATATTACTTCTAAATTTTTGTACTCGACCAGTTGTCATCGGTATACACACAATTTTTTGATTTTTATTAATTTTACTTTTATTAAAATAAAAAGAAGCCAACTGTCCGCAATGATCTGAACTTAACATATTAATTATAGATTTATCTCTGGGTACAGCGTTTGTAAAAATATTATAAATACATGTAGCTGTACTACAAGTAATTCGTGTTGGTTCCAGAAATAAATTATCTAGGTTATAGGACTTTAACAACGATCTGAATCTAATACAAGTGGTGGAATTGTCAAGCAAATTAATATTAAAATCACCACATATAACTAAATTCTTCTTAGATCCAGATAGTTTTACAAGTACTTGTTCCAAAACAGTTTCAAAGTGCTCATATAACCCAGTGGGAGGTCTGTACACACTTACAATAATGAGATGCTCAAGCTCGACACAGGCCATTTCAATAGTTTGCTCAACAGAGAGGCTCACAATATCCTTACATTCTTTAAATTTATATGCTTTTTCTAAAATAATTAAGGAGCCACCTCGAATAGCTTTTTCTCTGTTGAACATACTAACTACTTGGTGATTTTTAAAGCTGAAGATAGCCTCACTTTTTTGAAGCCAATGCTCTGTAATACAAAGTATATGGATATTATTACTATTTAGAAATAATTCAATTTCCAAATCTTTACTAAGCATACCTTGTATGTTTTGATGCACCAAGTTAGTAGTGTCACTATCATTATAAATTGGTTTACTTTTAAGTACATTATTTTCTTCACATTTATTATAGAATGAATTACTGCCAGAGATGGCCTCTTTTGTCTTACTATTTAATTTAAATGAATTGGAACAGATTCCAAACAATTAGGCAATTTATTCTGTTCAATAGGAACAGTCGTACTTATAGCCATAGTACTGGCTAAGTTAATATGTATATAATATGATAGCATACTTGCTATCTGTCTTTTGTTACATTATTAATGTCAATTAATTTTAATTTATCCTTATTACTATTCAATGTCAAATAATTGCTATTAGTTAATATGTGCAACATATTATTTAAATTAAATCTAATTTCATTTTCCTGTGGCAACTTCTTTATGTAAGGAAATGTAAACATTATAATTTTTCTAACATTTAAGCTTAATAGTTTTGTATGATATTCATGCAACAATTTCCTATTTACATTTCCCCTTCCCCCAATCAAGACTATCAAAATGGTGTTAGGACAATGAGTATTACTTAGAATATTACTCATTATTTGTGAGCAGGTGGCACCTGGTGTACAATAATTTAATACTGAGTGTCCTTTACATAGTTTATTTAGAATCACACCCATACTTTTCCCTAAACTGTCACTATATATTTTTATATTTATTTTATTTGAACAAAGTATGGGCCGTGTTTCATTATCCTTTCTAAAGTTGTTCTGAGCTCCATTAGCCTGAGACTGAAAAGGCATTTCTGAGGTCTGCCCTGGATGACTCGGTGTGAGCGCTTGACACTTACATGCATAATTTTTAAGTGACTCAAAACGCTCAGAATTATGATTACATAGCTTAATGAGCTCATCCATAGCAGATATGTGCTCTGTTATTTCACTTTGTGCACATTGATATTTCTCAGAAATAGTTTTTAATTTAGAATGTAATGATGAGATCTCAAGCTGCAAGGAACTCACCTCAGCTTCATAAGACAACTTAACATTTTCCATCATTTTGGAGTACTCTGTTAAGTCACCTTGTAAGGATTTTTTTTCAAAAATCAATTTGGTGTAATTTTTACATTTATTTTTAGTTTTTAATAATCGCTGTGTTTTCCTGATATATTTATTTATTTTAATATATTTCTTTAATTTATTTTTACTAAGAAGAACCGGTTTAGAAGTCCCTGTATCATCACCAGTCAAGTCTATTGTTGAAATGTCATTTTTAAAGGTAATGGCAGGGGAGACCAGAGATGGTGCATTCCCAACCAGCTCCTCATATAGATTATGGGTCTGTGAGGCCTTTTGTTTTAAATTACTATCTTCTAAACTTATTATATATTGCTTGGCCTCATGCAGCTGTAATTTCAATTCATTGTTGAGCTTTAGTGTTTCCTCATACTCTAATCTGCACTGATGAAACCCATTAACTATCTTCTGCAGATTATCATTCTTTTCTACTAATTCCAAATGGTTTTGATGGAGTTTTGATAACTCCTTTTTGAGATTATTATTTTGGTTAATAATCTGCAGAAATTCTTGCTCATTGTCATCCCTTTCTCTCAATAGCTCTTCACATTGCTTTCTAGATGACTTCAGTTCAAGGAGCGTCAGCTGGAGCTTATCTTCCGCCTGACGTGCCTTGGTACTGCGAGTCATCATTTTTAAAGAATATAAAAGTATATAATGTAAGTAATAATTAAAACTACGCTTGTGCAATATGAAGTTGTCTGATTTTTATTTAATAATTGTAATTATATAATATTATTAGAGAACAAAGGGACTGCAATAAGTACAAGTCATATAAATTTAAAATTTTGTTCGTTACCTGCGCAATGACAGCTGACGAACAAACACAGCTAAAACACTTGAAAGTTTTACACTTTTATGTACTGAATATTATATAAACAGCACTAATATTTGTTACACAGAAACTTTTTCACCAATTACACCAAATTTTACAATATAAAATAGTAAAATTTTTATAGTTTATAAGGGAGAAGTATTAAAGATGTCTATCTGTCAATGTTGCCACAGAAAAAAAAGGGAGAAATTGAGAATATGTGTTAACACAGGAGTAACAATGTCAAGGATTGGGATGATCACATTACGACTGATACAGTCTGTGCCAACAGCATTCGAGGTTATCGACATTATGTTCTTTTTAACATCACAGTCAGAGAAAGACGCGAAGCTGAACGGAGGAAAATTAGGAGTTGGATGAGAAGAGATAATATTAATAGTGTTATTTTTTTCGTCGCTATTAAGTGCGGCTGAAGAAGCAAAGTGTTGATTTAGGACTTGAATGTCAATATTTATAGAAGTATTATGAGAGGATTTACCAACTCCAAGCGATTCGAGAAATTTCCAAGTTTTTGCCGTGTCGCCGTTCTCGACAGATTAGAAAATGTGGCGTCGTTGAGCATCTCTACACGATGTATTGCAGCGATTTCGCGCTTCATTTTATTTTTCTCTGTTAGAGTCAGTGTTATTTAATTTAAATTTGTACTTAGCTTTATTTTTTTTATCAATAAGATCCTTTATAGTATCGCTCAACCAAGGCGCTGGAAGGTGTTTTCTTTTAATTGGCTTAATGGGCACGTGTTTATCATAAAGCTGCGTAAATAATAAATTGAAAACTTCAAGTTTTTGGTCAATTGTTTTGGCTACTATGACCGCAGTCCAATCCAGTTTTGAAGCATCGTCACAAAGACGGCTTTGGTCCATTCCTCCAAAACTACGCAGCAGAAGTATTCTCGATTTCGCTTTAGGAGGACGGATTTTATATGAGAGATAAATCATGTCATGATAAGAGAAGGCGTCAGCAGAACATTGGCCGAATTTAGTAACAGAGTCCGGAGAAGAGACCATAATAAGATCCAGAAGTGAAGGTGAAGAGCCAGGGAAATAATGTGTTGCCATTAGAGGTAAGATTTTCATGTTATGGGATTCAGTTATGTCTATTAGTTGCCTGCTCCTAAAGTCGCCTTTAAGCAAGCAGGTGTTAAAATCTCCCATAATGATAGCGTGGCTATAACCTGGGATAAGGTTTCCTAATAGGTTTTCAAAAGAAGGATAGTAATTGACTAGAGAAGAAGGGTTATAGTAAACACCAAGAAGCATTTTAGTGCAGTTAGATAAGGAAACTTCAATAAATAAGTGCTCGGCCGCATCAGCCAAGGCAGACGAAGGTGACGAACTAAGTAAAACAAAAGGGATGTGGGATCGCAAATAGATCGCCACTCCGCCTCCTCTCTTACTAATGCAGTCATTACGGATAAGTCTGAAACCAGGTAATGAGTACGATGTAGAGGGTAAACATGGCTTAAGCCATGACTCCGATACAAGTATGGCGTGAATATTACGGGAGTCAAAAGACGCAAGCATATCAGGATAATGGGCCGGAATACTTTGTGCATTAATGTGAATGACATTAAAATTTTTCAGACAGTCTGATAAATAAGAACCAATGGCGACATTAAGCGGAAGAGGTAATGTACTGTAGTAACTTTCATCACTGGATGAATTTTCAGAAGACAAAGACAGAAAATAGTCACTATCTATACTAATATTTGATGACATAATAATAAAATTGTAAATAAATACAATAAATATATATTAATAAACTATAAATAAATATCAATAAGATGAACTAAAATAAACCTACACTATTGTATTAATATATAGTTGAAATTATATTAAGTAAAGAATACATGGAAAATGCCTTTGAGTGTTAAATTATATGCCGCTATTATTCTTAGATCTAAAACAATAGTGAACAAGTTATGCGGAGCCTGATTAATTGAAATTATATTAAAAAGAATACATAGAAAATGCCTTTAAGTGTAAAATTACATGCCGCTAAAATTCTCCGATCTAATGCAATATTGAACAAGTTATGTGAAGCCTGACTAAGCGATCCCAGGGTAGTGTGGGAACGTAACAAATATACATATTAATATTTGTTGACGATCTCTTAATGTTCTAAAAATAAAGATAAAATAGAAGAGGTAAAGACTAGTAAGAAGAAAAAATTTGCGATGTCAGATATAATATTATATATATATATATCTATATAGTATGTCATAAAATAATAAATATGATATATATATATATATATATATATATATATATATATATATATATATATATATATATATATATATATATATATATATATATATATATATATATATATATATATATATATATATATATATATATATATATATATATATATATATATATATATATATATATATATATATATATAATATATATATATATATATATATATATATATATATATATATATATATATATATATATATATATATATATATATATATATATATATATATATATATATATATATATATATATATATATATATATATATATATATATATATATATATATATATATATATATATATATATATATATATATATATATATATATATATATACTTTTTTTTGCGGGTAGACGTGAAAGTGTCAAGACGTTTGTTTAAGTGCTCCGATATTAGAAATATTTGTTTTTATTTAAAACATATGTTTTAGTGTTTAAGTACTTGTGCTTAAGTTGACTTTAAACATTCTTTCCAACTAACTATTCCACATCTACAATGGACACGCCAATCGAACAAATTCTGAAAAGTATGAAAGAGCTCTCTTCAATGTTTAACTGCCGCATGGGAGAATTTGAAAAAAATCTGCCCCAAGCAGGTTCCACTGCTCCAAGCCCCACTGTGAAGGCCTTAGCCACAGAGTATTACACATTTAAATCGTTTGTTTGGAAATCTCTTACCATACTCAAATCACAAGTGGAACTCTTGGCCCTGGGTTTGGACCGCATAGAAACTCAGTCCCGGAGAAAGGTTCTCCTCTTCCATGGTGTTGAAGAAGATAAAGATGAAGATACAATTAAGAAAACTATCACTATTTTAAACCACCAGATGAAATTATCTGATATCAAGCCAGATGACATTGAAACCTGTCACAGATTAGGCACCAAGAAGGAATCAATGAGGCCTATTCTAGTGAGATTTAATAACTCTTTTACTCGATCCAAGGTATGGAAGGCTAAAACAACCTTAAAAAATTCAAAAATAACTGTTACCGAATTTTTAACTAAATGTCGCCAAGAAACCTTCATAGCAGCTCGTAATCACTTCGGTATTAAAAAGTGTTGGTCTGCAGAAGGTACAATAGTAGTGCTTCTACCTGACAAGACCCGGATCAAAATTACAACCGCATCAGAGCTAAAATCACTAGTGGCAAGGTACCCTAATAGCTGCATGGGAAAACAAAAGGCTAATAAATTACAGCAGTGATATTTCTTTTTCTACTCCAATGTTATTTCCTATATTACTTATATAGTTAAATCTAAGTAAATAATAACTGTACATATATGTTATGACTTCTTGAGGCCAGAAAATTGTTTTTAATTAGTCAGTTATATACTGGTTTGTTTACATTTTAAATTTGCTTAAGATTTTTGTTCTTTTTTTTTTATTTAAAATTTATCTTTTTCCTTTTTTTTTTTTTTTTTTTTAAAAAAAAATCTTCTGTTAAGTTGTTCTATTATATATTATTTTGAAATGTTATTTGTTAAGTCAACTTATGCATATGAGTATTTTATTTGAATTTTTGTGTACTAATTATTATTATAGTAATAAATCAAATATATTCTTTTTATATTTCAGAATTAAATACTTCCATCTATTTCTTTTTATTATATATACTATAAATAATTTATATAAATTATTATTAGTTTTTATATATATATATATATATACATTTTATAATATTTTTATATTTTTAATTATTTTTATTTATTTATATACAATATAATATGAATAATGAAGACGAATATTTATCTTGTACATCTGATGATTATTTAAGTGCTGACAGTAGTAATAATACCTCACTTTGTGATAATTTACCTTTATCTGATCAATTATCTGAAATTTTTGAGAAAAACCCTACTTCCCTGTCCTTAGTGCATATCAATGCACAGAGTATACTTGCTCACTACTCTGACTTTCTTACATCTTTTAGCACCGGCGTAGTAGATGGCATATTAGTGTCTGAAACTTGGCTTAAACCATCGTTACCATCCACTAGTTGTACCCTTCCAGGTTATCAGCTTTTTCGTAACGACCGCATTGGCAAGGCTAGGGGCGGAGTGGGTATTTACCTTCGAAGCAGCATTCCTGCCAAAGTTGTTTTGTTCTCAAATAGTCTGCCGACAGGTTGTTCACTTGAGTACCTGTTCCTAGAAATTAAGGTACGTTATAAAAAATATCTTTTGGGTGTTCTTTATAGTCCAAACGATAAAATTAATTATTTTGCTGACTTAGAAACAATTTTCGAACATTTATTATCCACTTACGAAAACATTATTTGCATGGGTGATTTGAACACATGCTTATTAAAAAACGATTCGAGAGCGCAGTCATTAACGGCAATGGCTTCTTCTTTGAACCTGCATATTCTTCGCACAACCTCACCTACACATTTCTTTCCCAGTTGCAGACCATCTCTAATTGATCTCATTATAGTATCTAACCACAATCTCGTCACTTCTCATGGACAGTTAACTGCTCCTTTCTCCTATCATGATCTTGTCTTTCTCGCTTATAATGTACGTGTTTCCAAGGTTAGAAGCAAAACATACTTTTTACGCAATTTTAAGCATATGAACCTTGAACGTTTGAGAGAAGATGTTAAAAACATCGATTGGGCAATGATGCTCAAAGGCAAGGACATAAATAGCATGGTTGAATCTCTAACTGCTGAACTGATTAAATTGTTTGATGTACATGCTCCTGTAAGGCCAGTGCGTCGAAAACATGCACCTGCTCCTTGGCTGACACAGGTGATAAGAAACACCATGCTGAAACGAAATAAAGCTAAATTAAAATATAAAAAATACCCATCACCGGAGAATTTTACCGCATACAAAAAATTGCGTAATGTTTGCAACAGAATGTGCAGGGACGCGAAACGCCGATATATTCATTCCACAATTCAGAATCTCAACCAAAAACAAACTTGGAAATTCCTACAATCACTAGGAGTGGGCAAACCTGCGGGTACTCATCAAGTATCCCTGGATCTTAACACCTTAAATAATTACTTTACTAGTCCACCTAAAATCATTGATGCACATTTTAAATCTATGACTCTTGCACGTCTTTCACATCTTGTCCCACCAGATTGCTCACCTTTTTCTTTTAAAACTGTCACGGAGGATGTTGTCATGAAGGGTATCCGTTCCATTTCCACTAAGGCAATTGGTTGTGACCGATTATCCTTAGATATGATTCTTCCTGTGTTGGATATCATTGCACCAGTGATCACCCACATCATTAATCTCTCGCTGACTTGCAATGTTTTTCCAACTTCTTGGAAGAAAGCTTCAATCATTCCTCTACCCAAAACCTCTAATCCTACTACCCCTAGGGAATATCGTCCTATCTCCATACTCCCAATCCTGTCCAAAGTATTGGAATCGATAGTCCATAGCCAACTATATACTTTCCTATTATCCAATAATCTCTTAGGTCCTTTCCAATCCGGTTTTCGTCCTTCCCACAGCACTGTTGGCGCGTTGCTCAATATCACGGAGGACATTCGGTGGGCAATGGATAATACCAAACTCACTGCAATGGTCTTGCTGGACTTTAGCAACGCCTTCAACTCTGTTGATTTCGATATCCTTCTTGGTACTCTTCGTGCAATTAATATTTCTTCTACAGCCTTAAATTGGTTTCACTCTTATCTCTTCGGACGTCAGCAGTGTGTCGTAGCTAACGACACGTCATCAGACTGGTTGGATACGACAGCTGGCGTACCTCAAGGCGGCGTACTTTCACCTTTGCTTTTTTCTATTTTTATTAACCACATCTCAAATGTTATCTCTTCTCCCTTTCATCTGTATGCAGACGACTTGCAATTGTATAAGCACTTCGATTTGACTGAGCTATCCAACGCTCTCACTTGTTTAAATAAAGACCTCGTTGCTATTAAGTCCTGGGCAGAATCATTCGGCCTTCAGGTAAATCCAAATAAATCACAAGCAATAATTATTGGTAGCAGCAGGTTAAGATCTAAAATAGACTGGGAATCAGTACCAAGTATACTATATGCTGGTGTTGAAATCCCTTATTGCGATAAAGTCAGAAATTTAGGTTTGATTTTGGACTGTAAAATGTCCTGGGTAGCTCACATCAATGAAGTCAGCAAACGTATGCATTTCTCCTATCATTCTCTCAAACGTCTCCAATTTTTTCTCCCTTTCAAAACTAAAATTATGCTTGCGCAATCTCTACTTTTACCAATTCTAGATTACGCCGATGTATGCTATTTAGATGTAACTGAGGAGCAATTTAATAAGTTAGAGCGTCTACAAAATTTGGCTATTCGCTTTATTTTTGGCCTACGTAAATATGATCACATTTCTCAATACCGTGCTCAGCTCAATTGGCTCCCAATCCGACTTCGTCGTGATATGCACATCCTCTCGGTCCTTTTTAATACACTTAATGATCCTTACTCTCCCTCTCATCTTCGTTCTCGATTTACCCTCCTCCCTGACTCAAGCCGTCGGCGGCGGCCTTGTGTAACACATACCCTAGACATACCTATCAGCAATACCAAATTCCAGAAAAAATCATTTTCAGTTTATGCTGTCCTGCTCTGGAATAAGTTACCTATAGCAATTCAGAACAGTATGTCTATTGATATATTCAAGAAACGAGTTAAGCAGCTCTTTCTTCAAAAGGTTACTGCTGATCAATAAAAATATGTTAGCGTTCTATTATTACTGATTTACTTTAATATGTTTTATTTATTTTTTTTTTTTTTCACTTTATTTCTTATTTATCTTATTTGTGTATTTATGTGTATTTTATATGTATATAAATTTATTTGTATTATTTTTGGTATTTATGTGTATATATTTGTGTATTTATGTGTATTTTATTTATTTTGTGAATCTATTAGTATTAATTTTATTTACATGTATGTATGTACTCTAAATTACACTCAGGCCTGCAAAAATATGCTTTCTCTCATACCCATAGGTTGACTGGAAGAAATCTCTACTAGAGATAAGTTCACCTTTGACAACAATGTTTCCAATTCTGTACTTATGATGTTATAAATGCAATAAAGAGTATATCACATATATTTTCAAATGTATATATATATATATATATATATATATATATATATATATATATATATATATATATATATATATATATATATATATATATATATATATATATATATATATATATATATATATATATATATATATATATATATATATATGTATATATATATATATATATATATATATATATATATATATATATATATATATATATATATATATATATATATATATATATATATATATATATATATATATATATATATATATATATATATATATATATATATATATATATATATATATATATATATATATATATATATATATATATATATATATATATATATATATATATATATATATATATATATATATATATAAATATATATATATTTTATCTTGGCGGGACTATGTTAGTGATATTTCTCGCAAAATATATTCCTCCTTGCATTCTATGATGCGACTTAAAAATTTCTTACCTGTAAACACCAAAAAACAGTTAGTTAGAACATTGCTGCTTCCAGTGATAGATTATGGTGATGTTTGCTGCCTGGATATGAATAATGAACTCATGAACAAGCTCGAACGGATTTTTAACACATGCATTCGTTTTATTTATAACCTCCGCAAGTATGATCATATATCTTGTTATAGGAGGCAGCTTGGTTGGCTTTCTTTGGGTGATCGCAGAAAATCAAGAGTCCTTTGCTTAGTTTATTCCACCCTTTTCGACCCTAATTCTCCGACTTATCTATCATCTGATTTCTCTTTCCTCTCCTCTTTACATGACAGGCCCTTACGATCCCAAGTGAATCTCATGCTCTCTACGCCTAGCCACACCTCTGGCTTCATGGCTAACTCATTTGCTGTCGTAGGAGTTCGACTTTGGAATGACTTGCCGGAGACCATCCGTAGGGCTCCCTCTCGTGAAGTATTCAAACGTCGGGTGAAACAATTATTTACCAAACAAAGCAATTTTATATGTTAATTTAGTTTATCGCTTGAGTTTATATATTAATTATTTGTATATTTTTAAATATATGTTTTATTCTTTTGTATTTTAGTACGTATTGTAGTCGTTAAACGTAATGTATTATATTATGTTTTATTTATTTTCTTTTTATATGTTTATGTTTATAAGGTTTAAAATTATTTGTTTGTGTGTAGTATATCATGTTTATATTTATTTATGCATGTATATAGATATGTATATAGGTATGTATCTAAGCATATATGTATATTTTTTTTTTTATTTAGTTTTTACACTCATATGTCTTCGAAAGTGTTTTTTATTGCTATTATTTCTTTTTTTTTTTTAATTTTATGTTGTCAATTTTTTTTTGTACACCTCCACATTTATTTCTCACATACCCAGGTTGGCTGGTAGAAAATGCTTTTTAGCATTAAGCCCGCCTGTTGTGCATTTAACTTTGTTTTTATGTACAATAAAGAATAAATAAATAAATAAATATATATATATATATATATATATATATATATATATATATATATATATATATATATATATATATATATATATATATATATATATATATATATATATATATATATATATATATATATATATATATATATATATATATATATATATATATATATATATATATATATATATATATATATATATATATATATATATATATATATATGTTGTCTGGAAGAAATGGCTTATAAGCCATAAGACATATATATATATATATATATATATATATATATATATATATATATATATATATATATATATATATATATATATATATATATATATATATATATATATATATATATATATATATATATATATATATATATATATATATTTATTATTTATATTTATTATTTTATGACATACTATATAGATATATATGTATGTATATATAATTTATTTATATATTTTTTAAATTTATTTATATTTTATTTGTTATTATTTTTTGTATTTATGTATTTGCTATATTTATTGGATTGTAATCGTTATTATTTTATAATGCAAGTTTTTTTACTGCACCACCATATTGCCGTCTTCCATACACAATATTCTTCTAACCCAAAGGTTGTCTGGAAGAAATGGCTTATAAGCCATAAGACCGCCTTTTGCTTGACCAATTTGGTTTTATTGAGTATTTTTTTATTTTTTGTATCTTTATGTATATTTGGTGTGCAATAAAGAGTTAAATAATAATACGTAATTTCAATTATAAAGCACACTCTTGTCTCTAGCATCGAGCAAGTAGTCACCTTTTTAGTTATAAGTTAGAATGTAATCATTTTTTTAATAAATAAGTTTAAAGATTTGGTTTTTTGGATCGTTTTCAAGACGCTCAACGTAATTTAGAATTAGGAAATAATATTATAACATTAGTTTCGGAAGAAAATAAAAAAATGGCTGAATTAGACAACGCTCTAAAGGCCCTACGTTTATTGCCGGAATTCGATGGAAATCCGAACATATTACCTAGATTTATTAAATTAGGAGATCAATAGTTCAAGAGTTTGTATATAACAATCCTGACAATAATTTACTTAATATCGCTGTGGTAAACGGCATTTTGAATAAAGTAATAGGTTCAGCGGCCCGTTTAATCAACACCAGTGGCATTCCCTCAGACTGGGGTGGCATTCGTTCGTCACTTATTAATATTTTTTCAGACCAGCGGGATGAAACCGCACTGTACAATGATCTCTCTCTCTTAACACAAGGATCAAATAGCCCACAGGAGTTTTATGAGCGCTGTCAAAATTTATTTAGGACAATTATATCACTTTACATGAGGAAATTTTTGCTACTATAGAAGCTAAAAGAGTTCTTTATCAAAAATTAACCCTACAAGCCTTTTTAAGAGGATTGAAAGATCCCTTAGGCTCACGCATACGATATATGAGACCTGAAAGTATAGAAAAAGCGTTAGAATTCATGCATGATGAGCTAAATACAATATATTTACAGGCTCGAAATGAACCCGATCGGACTAGGCACCCCCAGGCATTTTCACCTCACCCTTTTAAGGTAAATTCTAATTTTAATCATAACATACAACAGTTTAGACCACCCGTTCAAACTCCTAATCAAACTCGTAACAATTTTATGACAAACTCACAACAGTTTTCACCTAGACCGCAGTTAGGCCCAAGTCCTACACGTACTCAACAAATGTTTAGGGCTCCACCTCCAAATTATAATCCCCACAACGCATTTAGAAACCCCCAACGTAACGTTATTTCGCAATTTAATTCAACATCTCAGTCTGCTCGACCTATGAGTGGCGTTAGTCATTTTGTTCCTAGAAATTTACCACCCACGGGAAATATTGCGGGACACGATTGGAGAAGGTTTGGGAATCCGCCCCCATCTAATTATTTTAAAACAAGGGAAATGAATTACCATGACAGTGACTATTACGATCAAAATTACGAGTATTATGACTATTACGACTATAATGACTATTCTTACAGTGATCACTATACTAATGATTATAATTACAACGACTATAGTTACGAAAATTCCGAAGATTATTATAATATTAATAATGCACCTCCAAATTCTCAACAGTTTGCCAACCAAAGCGTACCTTATGAACCCTCTGAAAGAAAACAGTCCCCAACCCCTTCGAAGAAGGATTTTCAGGAAGTCAGAATATAAGACAAACCAAAATAGAACTTAATCTTCAAACTCAGCGGCAACTCCCCTATATACAGATTAAAAATCCCCCTTTGAAATTACTCATAGATTCCGGCGCAAATCAATCCTTTATTAGTCCAAATGCTGTAAAAAAATATTTTTTCAACTTTCCTTTAAATAACGACCCTTTCGAAGTGAGTAACGTACACGCTGTAAGTAGACATAAGTATTCAATAACGATTCCTAGTTTCTTTGAATTTAATACTAAAGATAATATAACATTTTTTATATATAAATTTCATAAGAGGACCGTCGTGGCGCAGAGGCGCAGAGGCTGCCTGTAACGCGACGGTTACTGGGTTCGATCCCCAGTCGGAGAAGATGGATTTTTCTATTTCCATTTTCTTCGCTCTGGTAATCTAGGCAAAGCGCGGCGTTGAATTTCGCCACTCAACACGCAATGCCTCGAAAACGGTGGAAAGCGGGGACGGAGAAAGCAGGGACTGAGCAACGGAGTGTCTTAACACTAGGTTCCCACGGTCCCTGCAGTTCCCTCTGCCTACCCTGCCTTGTGCGGGATAAAGCGTGAAGCTACAAAAAAAAAAAAAAAATTTATAACTATTTCGACGGATTGATAGGTACAGATTTATTAGATAAATGGGAAGCAACTATTGACTATAAGAGAAAATTATTCATTACTAAGGACGCTTCGAACCCTATTCAACTTTATAATTCGCGTAATAAAAATTTGTACGAAAATAATGTTTATCGCGCGCTGTATTTTCTATTGATAAACCTATCCACGCGGAATTATATAATATTGAGTACTAATAATTATATAATATTGTACCGAGCCAATGCTAGATCGCGAAAAGGAAGTTCGATCTCGCTTACGGACTAGTCACTTAAATGAGGAAGAGCGAATTAATTTAGAAACTCTTTGCGGTCGCTACGCGGACATATTTTACTTAGAGGGAGAAAAGTTAACGTTCAGTAATACAATAAAACATTTAATTAAAACGACAGATGAAGTACCAGTTTATACTAAAAGTTATAGGTATCCGTTTATACATAGAAACGAGGTTAGGGATCAAATTCAAAAGATGTTAGATCAAGGAATCATTAGACCTTCCGATTCAGCTTGGAGCTCTCCTATATGGGTAGTTCCTAAGAAAAAAGACGCTTCAGGGAAAATAAAATGGCGTCTTGTCGTTGACTTTCGTAAGGTTAACGAAAAAACGATAGATGACAAATACCCTATACCAAACATATCAGATATTTTGGACAAATTAGGTAGATGTCAATATTTTAGTACGTTAGATCGTGCAAGTGGGTTTTATCAAATTGAAATGAACCCCACTGACATTCCTAAAACAGCTTTTAATATAGAGCATGGGCATTTTGAGTTCTTAAGAATGCCTATGGGCTTAAAAAACGCACCCTCTACGTTCCAAAGGGTTATGGATAATGTTTTACGCGGTTTACAAAATAATATTTGTTTACTATATTTAGATGATATAATAGTTTTTAGCACTTCGCTTCAGGAGCATATTGTAAACTTAGAAAAGGTTTTTAATAGATTACGAGACTCAAATTTTAGAATACAAATGGATAAATCGGAATTTTTGAAAAAGGAAACTGCGTACTTAGGGCATGTCATTACGAGAGAAGGAATAAAATCTAACCCCGATAAAATATCCGCTATTTTAAATTATCCTATTCCGAAAACAAATACGGAAATAAAAAGATTTCTAGGTCTCCTAGGGTACTACAAGAAATTTATTCCTAATTTTGCTAGAATTACAAAACCATTGACATTGTGCTTAAAAAAGGCTTTAAAATAAATATAAATCAAGAGTATATAGACTGTTTCGAAAAATGTAAAAAATTATTAATAAACGACCCGATTCTCCGATATCCCGACTTTTCGAAGGAATTTATATTGACCACGGACGCTTCTAATTTAGCTATAGGAGCTGTACTCTCTCAGGGACCCATTGGATCCGATAAACCCATAGCATATGCCTCTAGAACCTTAAATACTAGCGAACTTAATTATAGCACAATAGAAAAGGAATTATTAGCGATAGTTTGGGGTACAAAATATTTTCGTTCTTATTTGTTTGGCCGGAAGTTCAAAATTATTACCGACCATAGACCACTTCAATGGGTTATGAATATTAAAGAACCTAACTCCAGACTAACTTGATGGAGGCTCAAATTAAGTGAATATGATTTTACTGTAATTTATAAGCAGGGAAAATATAATAGCAATGCCGATGCATTATCGCGAATAGAAATTCATAACGAGGAAGTATTTTCAACTGCTGTAAATCACTCAGAAAAATCTTCTTCTAATTCTCAAACAGCAACTGTACATACAGACTTAGAAAATCCCATTTTAGAGATTCCAATAACAGACGACCCCCTAAATAAATTTCATAGGCAAATTATTTTTAACATAGTAGGGGACATTAAAAGTAGGCCCGTTGTATCTAAATTATTCGAAAATTACATAAAAACTACTGTCTCGATCTCAAGTTCAAATTTAGAAAGTGACGTCATAAACGCAGTTAAAGAATATGTAAACCCCAAGGTTAAGACTGGTATCTTAATTAACCCCCCGTTAGGCATGTATAATATAATTCCTATAGTTCAAAATAATTTCAAAAAATCTGCAATGAACCTTCTTCTCACTAAAATAGAATTGGAAAATATGAAGGATTATTTAAAACAACAGGAAATAATTAAAAATGATCACGAAGGAAAAACTAACCACCGCGAAATTAATGAAAGTTATTTATCTCTGTCGAAACGGTATTTTTGGCCAAAACTGAAAGAGCAAGTGTCGAAGTATTTAAATGAATGTTCTATATGTGGACAAGCTAAGTATGACCGAAACCCCATAAAACAAAAATTTCAAATTGTCCCTCCTCCAACTAAACCTTTTACTATAGTTCATCTCGATTTATTTAGTGTAGAAAATCAAAAATATTTAACGATTATTGACGCTTTCTCAAAATATGCACTGGCTTAACATCTTAGGGATGCTACCGCGATTAGTGTAGTACAAGGGTTATTACTATTTTGTACCCATCACGGATTGTACCCTTGACTGTTGTATTGTACCCTTGTTGTTGTCTTTCTCGGTATCACCATTGACTCCAAATTACAGTGGGAAGCTCATATTGAGGGATTGGCGAATAGACTTAGCTCAGCAGTTTTTGCAGTTAAGAAAATTAGATCCTTAACTGACGTAGAAACGGCTCGCCTCGTTTACTTTAGCTACTTTCACAGTATTATGTCTTACGGCATCATACTATGGGGTAATGCAGCCGGTGTTAAATCAATTTTTGTTTTGCAGAAGCCAGCTATTCGTGCAATCTTTAATCTAGGACCTAAAGATTCTTTAAGGCAAAAATTTAAAGAAATAAATATATTGACTGTTGTATCTCAATATATCTTTGTAAATGTGACGTACGTTAAAAAGAATATTAATGATTTTGAGAAAATCGGTGATTCACATAATATGTATACTAGAAATAGGCTTAAACTTACAGCGCCTATAACTAGATTGCAACGAGTCCGCAATTCTTTCATGGGGCAGTGTGTACTCTTTTACAATAGGATCCCAGAAAACGTCCAACAATGCTCTATATCACAATTTAAAAGAATTGTGAAAAGACGTTTGTGTGTTAAAGGTTATTACCTGATTAATGATTTTTTAAATGACAACACACCTTGGGAATGAGATGCTCGCTTCAGTCTGTTTCAAATGTGTCATTATCAAAATGAATTAATGTAAAAATATTGACTACTTAAAAAAAAAAAAAGAAAAGTCCCACTGAGTTTCTTGCGCCGGTTCTTCTCAGGTCTGAGGCATTAACTTTAGCGAACCGGTGGTAGTGTTTTTGACGTTCAATGAATCATGTATTCTCATTTTGAATAAAATTATTTGAATTTGAATTTGAATTTGTAACCGATAGAGGCCCCAAAGGTTTTCAAATCAGTTATTTTTGGAATTTTTAAGATTACACCAAATTATTCATCATAAAATTTTACCTTATACACCTAACGACAACGGATTAGTTGAAAGGCTTCATTCCACACTGTTAGAACATATACGAATCCTTAAATTAAATCAAAAGGGAGAATCAGTTATTAATCTCATGCCTTATGCTGTCTTAGCCTATAATACTTCTATTCATAGCTTCACTAAATGTAGACCGATAGATATTATCACTGGACACTTCGATCCCCGTGACCCTGTAGACATAGATTTGACAGAACAATTGCTACAACACTACATACAGGACCATCATGAACGGATGAAAAAAGTTTACGATATTATTAACGACTCCTCTTTACACCAACGAACGCAAATTATTGAAAATTTAATAAAAATAGAGAGCCTGAGACTATTTACCTACCAGATCAACAGATATTCATTCGCAACCCCAACGCATCTCGACAAAAACTCGCCCCCCGTTTTACACAATACAATGTTTTAGCTGACCTACCTATACACATTTACACAAAAAAGAAACGACTACCACTTGCAAAGACAAGACTTAAAAGAGTACCTAACAGTGCTCTATTGTTACAGAATGACGATCCTGTTATCGACCCTGACAAAAGCAGAGGAGATTAATTTTAGTAATTTGGATAATGGACCTGGAATCTTACCATTCAAATTAGGAACCACGCAAATAATATCCCACTATCATTCTTTTATTCAATGTATAGACTTAGATAAAATTCAATATAGCTTAGACTCCGTTAAGTTGCAAATAATGAATACTAAGCCCATCCTAAGAAATAAAACGCTTTCCCTTTTTCAAATGCATATTCAGTATCTTAAAATTAAGTTAGACACCGCTTTTCAACAGCTGAAAACCTTTGAAATCAATCGTGTTAAGAGAGGCCTCATTGACGGATTAGGATCAGTAATAAAGAGTATTTCTGGAAATCTTGACTATACGGACGCCATAAAGTATGATAAAGGCATTAGTTTATTAGAACAAAATAATAATTTATTGACAAGTGAAATTAACAATCATATTAGTTTGAGTAAAAGCTGGATGTCTCGAAATGCCGATATCATAAATAAGCTAGTTAGCAATCAAAAGCAGTTAGAATATTTGTTAAAAAATTTAAAGAATGCTAGTAATGAATTAGAGAATGATTTTGTAAACTTTATGCAATTAACTCAAATTTTCCTAATTTTGGGAGATAACATAGTGTAGGGAACCTTACATTAAATCCTACAACTTGAATTAAATTATATATTATACATATTAATATATAAATATATATATATATATACGATCGCACGTATCCATACATACATCACACAGCCATATTAAATTATAAACACTATTTAATAATAAATAAATTAAATATAATAGACTTACACTGGAACGTGATCTTTACGCACCACCATCTATCACTATAGCGATCCTTTTTGCTCTCGCGTGGCTGCGTATGCGGCGGTTCAACGTATACTAGTTAACCAGTCACGACCTATGCTTGACGCTGAACGCTTGTCGCTTTTTCCCGTGCCGCGCAGTATACGTTGTACTATATATTAGTTAATAGTTTACCTATAAGTAATTCTATACTGTGTTCAATCTTACCGCTGTGCTATATACTTTTTCTTCTTGTGTTTATCTTGTGTTTAACGCTGTGAACTGTAACCTATTCTTGCACCTTCTATACTTTTTAGTTTTCTTATGTGTTTCAATAAACACAATATAAGTGAGTTGGACTTTGATTTATCCTTTGTAACAACACATGAACATTACACACCAACCACCAAAATAGAATCAATTTCAAAAGAATTATTTCACTTGGAAAATTTACTTGCATTTATTCGTGCTAAGAGTAATCATCACTCTATGTTGACTTTTAGTATGTGTTTGGTATTAAATCAATAGGAATTTATTTTTGACTAAAAATATTATATTTAAAAAAAAACCGCCACTCGCAAATGACTTCCCATTCCCATTCCCATTCCCATTCCCATTCCCATTCCCATTCCTTTACAACGCGCACACTATACTTATATGCAATTCATTCTCTCGGACGACACGCGAAAGGGCGCTTGCTTCTTTTTACATTATGATCCCGCTACTATAGACAACGTGTGCGCCTTGATAATTCAAAAATATTAGTATATTTCGCAATATTCGCATCAGTGTTATTAAAATACAGTAGATCTGTGTATGTAACATAAAGATAACGATAAACAAGGCTTAGCTAGGTGAAGATTGGAAATAACCAGCCGCGGCTGAGCCACCACGTGCAACCACGACGAAAGGATACAAGGAAGACCTCTAACCAAGTAAGTGTGCGATTGTTCTACTTTCCCCAGCTACATATATCTTTTATTTTGTCCAATTAAACCCGTACTGTAGCTGGTAAATCAATTTTCCTTTTCTATTCGTTTTTGTGAGTGGTCGGCCATTATTATCGGGTTCTTTCACTAATTTTATATCAAAAAAAATACAGTCCACTAGCATTTTTTTTAATTCCCGCGCCATTTCTTTGTTCCTTTCTCCGCATTTCTTTGTTTTCATCAAGATATTATAACTAAATTAATATACACTCACTATATAAGAAAAATGAACTTTTAAATATAGATTTTAGAGATTATTTCGATGTTATTCAAGTAGGCTATTATTATAGCGCGAGAGATATTATTTTAGTTTACAAATTTCCGATTGTCTATCCTAAAAATTATATCTTATATCATTTGTCCCCTGTGCCTAACATAAATCATCAAATCCTTATCCCTCCTCAACCTTACATAGCAATTCACGAAAAAGATTTTATGTACATAGAGGCTGAATGCCCGAAGATCGGTGAATCATATCTATGTGATCATAAACTAAATTATAATCAAGAGAAACAGCCAGATTGTATCTTATAACGACACAGCAACTGCAAAGTTCCTGTCACTACACGTCAATTATCCTTACTACAGAAGCAGTCGAACAGTTAGACGACAGACATTATATTATCACCATTACCCAGCCAACCCGATTGAAACTCTCATGCAACCAACAGAAATACTTGAAAATTCAGGGAATAACACTACCACCACGATGTTCTATACAAAGTACGCTATTCACTATAATCAACAGCAATAATCATATAAAAGGACAAGCCTTGGAAATTATTGACTTATCTAGTATTAATTTGACATTAAAGAAAAATCCTGAAGTAACACTGAAACTCAATTCAAAAAATTTGACCGACATCCATGAAGCAAATAGAAAAATCTCTGCACAACAAGCTATATCAAAAATATCTACAACACCCGATAGATTATATTATATAACGATTCCACTATATGGAATTATTTTAATGGCAACTGTAATAAGTATTTTCTATATACTTCTTAAAACTATAAAGAAAATTCGAAAACGTAGACATCAACCGAAAGGGATATATCCAAGGAGGAAGCTAGGACTCCAGATCCAGTGGAACAAATTCTCCAGCACTATTCAAGATCCAAAGACGCTGAATAGGTGCTATTCTTCAGGAGGGAGGTGTTACGTTCTCACACTACCCTGGGATCGCTTAGTCAGGCTCCACATAACTTGTTCAATATTGCATTAGATTTTGAGAATGAGATGAGATGAGAGATGAGAGAATTTTAGCGGCATGTAATTTTACACTTAAAGGTATTTTTAATATAATTTCAATTAATCAGGCTCCGCATAACTTGTTCACTATTGTTTTAGATCTAAGAATAATAGTGTGCCGTGTGATTAATGTGTGTGTGTGTTAATTTTCTAACAATATATTTTTGTAATAAGATAGTTGGGCTCGATGTGTAACTTCTCTGTACCGTCAGTCATACCGTAGAAAGCGCAATAAAGAGACGTAAAATTGGACTTGTGGTTTTGTTCTGCACCTCTTAAAAAATTAATTAAATTATAAAAAATACCTACAGTAAAAAGGTATATTTGGTGACCCCGACACAAGAAACTACATAATGACGAGCTCCAATAGTTCAGGATTAGGAGCAGCAGCGCAAAATGACTCCTCCGGTTTAGCATCATAACAGTTTCGTCGAGAATTCCAGAGTTCTGGTGTGATAAACCCAGATTATGGTTTGTACAAACTGATGCAATACTTGGACCGCAGAAGCTGAGGGACGAAGCAAAATACAGTTTGGTTGTTGCTAAATTAGGGAAAGAGGTGATTCAACAAGTAAGCAACATTTTATTAAAGCCGCCTGAGACTAAGAAATTTGAAGCTCTGAAATCACGCTTATTGCAAGTATATGAAAAATCTGAAATTCGGCAATTTCAAAAATTACTCAGCGAAATGGAATTAGGAGATCAAAACCGTCTCAATTACTTCGAAAAATGAAGGATTTGGCGACAGACAAAATTCCAGACGAAACTCTATCTATTATGTGGCAAGGACACCTCCCTGCCTCAGTGCGAGCTGTCTTAGCGGTTACAGATGTAAAGAATTTAGAAAATCTGGCCGCTATCGCTGATAAGATAATGGAGACGTCAAGGCCACAAGAAATTTCGGAAATAAGGGCTAATACTTCAAGTTCTAATGACACAGCTTTAATTTGGGCCGAAATAGCTAAATTAAACCTGCGGATAAATTATTTAGAAACACAAAAACCTACATGTAGAAATCGCATACACAACTTTCGGCGCGCACGCTCTCGGTCTACATCGCGTCGGTGAAATATGAGCCGGCGCACGCCTGATAGTGCGGATTGGCTTTGTTCGTATCATTATCGCTACCGGAATAGAGCAACGAAATGTAAGGAGCCGTGTGCTTGGAAAAAGATCAATCAGGAAAACTAAATATGGTGCAATCGGAGGCGGAGATTGACACCATTTTGACTTCTAAACGCCTATGTGTTATGGACAAAAATAGTGGTTACAATTTTTTAGTACACACTGGTGCGAATATTTCAGTTATTCCAGCGACTAAGAGACCTTATAGTAGTAACAGGTGTAGTGAGTACAGACGGTATGCAGCTAATGGGACCGAAATAAAAACATATGGTGTAAAAACTCTTATTTTAGATTTAAATTTACGGCGACCCTACCGTTGGACTTTCGTTATAGCAGATGTAAATCAACCAATTTTGGGCGCAGATTTTTTAAGTCACCATAAATTAGTAGTAGACGTATTTAAGAAGAAACTAATAGATGAAATGACGAATTTATCTGTGTTAGCGTCAGTGAGATTAGATGGTCAAGGATCGATAACAACAATAAACTCTAACCATCCGTATAGTAACCTATTAGCATTATATCCCGATATTACTAAGCCAATGTGTTTCAAAGATACTCCACGCCACTCTGTAGTCCATTATATAGAAACAAACGGGCCGCTTGTGTACGTGCGCCCGCGTCCTTGGCCACCTTGGATAAATTTGAAAAGGTAAAGGCTGAATTCCAAAGGATGCAAGACATGGGTATATGTAGACCAAGCAAGAGTAACTGGTCTTCTCCACTTCATGTAGTAGTCAAGAAAAATGGAGAATTACGACCGTGCGGAGACTATCGGCGTTTAAACTTTATTACTAAGCCGGACAGATATCCGATTCCTCATATACAGCATTGTTTATACTTATTAGCGAATAAAAACATATATACGAGATTAGACTTACAAAGAGCTTATCATAATACGAGGGTCAAACTGAAAGTTCTTAGAAAATCAAAAACTAAGCATTCTAGCAAGTTATTAGTTTTATTATAACTTTTCAAAATAGCGTCCATTTACATCAATACATCGCTGCATTCGATGGAACCATTGAGAAAAGCACCTTGCCCACTCGGCCTTAGGGGTCTCTTCAACGGCGTTTTGAAACGCAGCCACTGCTTCTTCGGCGTCCATAAAATGTTTTCCTCGAAGTTTTTCTTTTATTTTCGGGAATAAATAAAAATCGCAGGGTGCGAGGTCGGGGCTATACGGCGGGTGACCCAGTAATTCCACGTCTAAGGTCGCCAAATAGTTGATCGTTTGTCTGGCGGTGTGCGACGAGGCATTGTCGTGATGAAGGAGAATCCTGCTGCGGGGTCGTTTCTCTCGAACTTTTTCCAAGACAAGTGGCAAACAGTTGTCAGTGTACCACTCTGCATTAACCGTTTTCTGATCCTCTAAGACAACTGTCGCGTAATGACATGTCTTTCCGAAGAACGAGGCCACCATCTTTTTTCCAACACTTCGACCTCTCTTCACTTTAGTTGGCAACTCTTCGGAAGGAAACACCCACTGAGCAGACTGTCTTTTGGTTTCCGGATCATAACAGTAAATCCAGCTTTCGTCACCCGTTAGTATGTCGAACACAGCATTTGAGTCACCTCTGTTAAATTTTTGGATCATTTCTCGGCACCAATCAACACGGCGGAATTTTTGAGCCTCGGTCAAATTATGCGGTATCCAGCGGGCACAAAGCTTCCTGAACGCTAAATGTTCATGGAGGATTTTGTGCACTTGACTCATACCTATGCCTAGACTTGTCCGAATCTGCTGATAGGTCACTCTTTTGTCAGTCTCTATCACACGCCGCACAACACTGATATTATCTTCAGTCGTCGCTGTAGAAGGCCGTCTCTCACGCAAATCATCGGTGAGATTAGTTCGACCACGTTTGAATTCATTAAACGAGTTGTCAACTGTGGCACGAGATGGGCCAATCGAAGTCTATCATAACTTTCTTGTTGACTTATATGACATCGAAAGTCATAAAAAATCATTGCACGAAAATTTTCTCGGCTTAAATTCATTCTGACGTGCACAGACAATTTTCAATTTGCCGCCAAATCGTAAAACAAATGCCAAATGAATGAAATATATACTCAATATTATTGGTAAAGAGTTCTATTTTCAAAATTTAAACTTATTTTTTTAATATAATGCTTTTAAGTTGCCAGTTCTAAAAACTTTCAGTTTGGCCCTCGTATCGGTATAGCGGAGCAGTTATATAGAAAAAACTGCGATAGCAACGCCTTTTGGTTTATACGAGTTTCCACGAATGACGTTTGGCCTTAGAAATGCAGCTCAAACGTTCCAAAGATTTTTAAATAATGAAGTTTTTCAAAATCTCATTTTTTTATTCTCATACATTGATGACGTCATCGTAGCGTCATCTTCAGAAGTCGAACATCAAGAACATTTAAAAATCGTATTTGAGAGGTTAAATAAATTTGGCTTAACGATTAATTTAGCGAAATGCGAGTTTGGGAAAACTGAACTGGACTTCTAAGGGTTTCACATTTCTGAAAAAGGACTAAGCCCCCTAGAAGATCGTGTCAAGGTATTAAGTGAGTTTCCAAGGCCACAAACAGTTGATGAATTAAGACGTTTTTTAGGGATGATACATTTTTATAAACGTCTTCTTCCAGGTGCTGCAGGTGTTCAAGCAAAATTAAACATGTATTTGAGGAATAGCAAAAAGAAAGACAAAAGCTTGATACCTTGGACTCAAGAGACGATAGAAGCCTTTGAACAGTGTAAACAGAGCCTAAAAAATGCAGTTACACTGTCATTTCCTATCGCGGGTGCTCCTATCTTTATCATGACAGACTGTTCTAACACGTGTGCTGGAGCAGTACTTCAACAAAACGAAGGTTCCTCATGGAAACCTTTAGGTTTTTTTTCAAGTAAGCTTAGTGAGGCTCAACAGCGCTATAGTACATTCGATAGAGAATTATTAGCTATATATATATGGCAATAAAGTATTTCCGATACTTAATTAAGGGATGACCTGTAACAGTTTACACGGATCATAAACCTTTAGTGCAAGCATTTTCGAAAAATTCTTTTGGAAATAACGATACCCTACTACTAGGAGAATGAGACACTTAGACTACGTAATGCAATTTTGTACAAAAATTGACCATATTAGTGGATCAGAGAATACTGTGGCAGATGCTTTGTCTCGAATCGCTACCATTGATTTTTCATCCACAATTAATTATGAAGACCTAGCTAAGGCACAGAGTAATGACGCAGAGCTATTAGAACTATTAAAGTCTAAAACTCTAAATATTAAAAAAGTGAAAATTCCAAACTGTAATGCATATATTTATTGTGAAACATCGCATGGAAAAGTTCGTCCTTATTTGCCGTTGGAATTCCGCGCATCGGCTTACAACGCGATTCATGGAATTTCTCATCCCGGAATACGAACAACGAGAAATATGATGCGAGAGAGATACTTCTGGAAATCGATGAACAAACATATTGCATTATGGACTAGATCATGTTTGGAATGCCAAAGGTCCAAAGTTTAAAGACACAATATTTCACCATTTAAGTCTTTTGAAAAGAGTGATAGATTTGAACATATTCATATAGAATCGTGGGTCCTCTTAAATATTGCAATAGATATCGATATATTTTAACAATGTTGGATAGAAGCACTGGTTGGCCTGAAGCGTATCCTTTAAAGGACATAATAGCAGAAAGTGTAGCCGAAGTCGTTTATGATGGCTGGCTTACTAGATTCAGTTGTCCATTGAGAGTAACGACAGACCAAGGACGTCAATTTGAGTGGAACTTATTTAATCAACTAGCTAAAAGAGTGGGAATCACAAGAATAAGAACTACAGCATACCATCCACAGGCAAACGGTGCAGTTGAAAGGTGGCATCGTTCTCTTAAATTTTTTCTGATATGCAGAGGTAACACAGATAATTGGGTTAAAGAGCTACCTAGCGTGTTACTAGGATTAAGAGCAAGTTACAGGGATGATACTAAGATAAGTGCAGCTGAGTTGGTGTATGGTGAATCTTTAAGACTTCCTGGTGATTTTTTTGAGCTGAAAAAGCCAGAAATCTCAAGTGAAGAAACATTTTTACAAGCGTTAAGGCAGAAAATAAAGAATATAGCAGCAATACCAAGGCGCGAATTACGTCAAAACAAAATTTTCGTACACCCGGAACTTGAAAAATGTTCACATGTATTTGTTCGTTGCGACCGAGTGTCAAGGCCGCTTCCTCCTCCGTATTCTGGTCCATACAAAATTTTAAGCCGAACAAATAAATATTTTAAAATTCAAGAGGGAGATACGGAGAAAATTATTAGTATAGACAGACTCAAGCCAGCGTTCACGTTACAATTTGATGACATAGCAATATCGCCCAGTATAGAGCCATATAACAATAACAAGGAGCCCATAGTAACGAGATCAGGACGCATTAGTAAACCTTCAGTGAGATTCATTCCCTAGCCGATTTTATTTTATTTATTTATTTATTTATTTATTTATGTACCACAGAAAATTACAGAAAATTATATAAATGAAAAATGTGTACAAAGGGATAACTTATCTCTAACAAGAGATCTCTTCCAGAACCCCTGAATCTAGTGGAGATTATTTGTAATAAATATTTAAGGTGTAGGTACAATATCAATAGTTTTATATTATAAAATTCAAGTAGACTTGACGAAAAATTAATATATTACACACTAAATATAAATAAATACACCAATATATACCATTATCCAATATATAAATATATACATATATACACACATACACACATATACATATATACATATACATACATACATATACATACATATAAAATAAATTAAACTTAAGTGAAAAGAAAGTGTTGCTTAACTCTGATTTTAAACGATCTTATTGTAATATTATTATGGAAAATAATATCTGGAAGAGAGTTCCATAGGCGAGCGGCAACAACAGAAAACGAATTACAATAAGTAGTATTAAAAAATGGTACCTCAAGAGTTTTCGACGCTACACATGCGCGAACTGGTCTTTCACGAGCAGGACAAAACAGAAAACGCTCATGTAGGTAACCAGGGCTACCATGGTTTAATATATTAAAAAGACGCGATAATATGTGCAAGCTCCGGCGAAGTCGGATAGGAAGCCACTTTAACTGACGTCGATATTGAGAAATGTGATCAAATTTGCGCAGACCGTAGATGAAACGAATGCATAAATTTTGAAGTCTATCTAGTTTGTCAAGTAGCTCTTCATTCGCATCAAGATAGCAAACATCAGCGTAGTCCAGGATAGGAAGAAGAAAGGATTGTGCAAGTAAATTTTTTGTTTTGAAAGGAAGGAAATTCTGCAAACGTTTTAGAGAATGCAGAGAGAATGGACGTTTACTGACTTCGTTAATCTGAGCTCTCCATGATAAATTGCAATCTATGACTAACCCCAAATTAGTAGCGTGGTCACTATATGCAATTTGAGTTCCATCATAGACAATTGATGGTACAATGTCCCAGTTAATTTTGCTACGTAACTGTCTGGTACCTATTATCATTGCCTTCGACTTCAAGGGATTAACAAGAAGCCCAAAAGATGCAGCCCAGTTCTTAATTTTTAAAAGATCATAATTGATATCATGTACGGTCGTACACAGATCCGATAAGGTGGCGTGTCTATAAAGCTGTAAATCGTCTGCATAGAGATGGTAGTGAGAAGAAATAACTTTGGTAATTTCATTAATGAAGATTGAAAACAGAAGAGGGGAAAGTACGCCGCCTTGCGGAACGCCAGCAGAAAGATCAGCCCAGTCCGAGGAAGCCTCAGCAGACTTTACCATCTGCCGACGACCACGAAGATAAGATTGGAACCAATCAATCACAGGCTGAGCAAAGTTAAGTGAGCGAAGGATACCAAGCAATACATCAAAGTCGACTGAATTAAAGGCGTTGCTAAAATCGAGCAAAATGAGAAAAGTAAACTCTCTTTTGTCCATAGCAAAGCGAATGTCTTCAGTGACTTTAAGCAGTGCGGTGGAAGTGCTGTGACCAGAACGGAAACCGGATTGAAAAGGACTAAGGAGATGATTATGTGTTAGGAATTCTGACAGTTGCTTATGCATAACGTCTTTAAGGATTTTTGATAGGATAGGCAATATAGAGATGAGACGAAATTGTGAAAAAGAAGAGGGATTTGATATTTTGGGTATAGGAATCACATGTGCTAACTTCCAGACTGTTGGAAAGGTATTGGATTCAAAGGAAAAATTTATAATGTGGGTAATAACAGGGTTTAAGCAGTCAAGGGCAGGTATTAACATATCCCGACTAATGTTGTCAATACCAACCGCCTTGGAAGTGATAGACAGGATGCTTCTCTTGACTTCGCTCTCTGTGACTGTATGAAAATTAAAAGGAATACAATCAGGCGTGATGGCGTTCGCCATCTTTAACAATGTTTCAGCCTTCGTAGAGGTTGAGATTGTTAAAGGGGGAGTAGAAAAATGTTTATTTAGAGAATTCAGATCAAATGAATGTTGAGAAGATTTGAGGGATTACCCACGCCCAAAGATATTAAAAATCTCCACATCTGTGAAGTAGTCAGTTTATCGATGGAGGAGTGGATGAAACGGCGTTTAGCATCTCTACACATCCTATTGCAGAGATTTCGCAGTTTTTTGTACGTCGCAATATTGAAGTCAGTAGGATTCCTTTTAGAGACTCTCTTCGCTTTGTCACGTTTTGCCATAACATTTTTAATAGTTTGGGAAAGCCAAGGTGTTGGTAGATGTTTTACCTTAATTTTCCTAATTGGAGCATGCTTGTCATACAACTTTGTTAAAGATTCATTAAAAAAGGCCACCTTATCGTCAACATTCGCAAACGTATAAAAATTACTCCAGTCAATTCCATTGGTGTCATAACATAAATTGGCCATATTTATATTTTTCATATTGCGTCTTAAAATTATTTTAGTCTTGCGCTTTGAGAAGGAGAGTTTATAGCTAACGAAATGTAAATCATGGAAGGAGAAAGGAGCTGTCAGCTGACCATGAGCTGACACACTGTGAGGGTTGGAGACAATAATGATATCAAGAAGAGACGGAGTACAATTAGGTGAGAAATGAGTTTCTGAGAGAGGAAGAATAGTAAAATTAAAAGAAGACACGATAGATTTTAGATTCGTCGCTCTGTGATCATTTTTCACAAGACAAGTGTTAAGATCGCCCATTATGATCACATGTTCATAAGAAGGTGATAGTTTCTCAAGAAGATCTTCAAAGGTGTTAAAATAATTAATATTTAAGGAAGGACAATAGAGGACCCCTAAAAGAAGTTTAGTGTGATGGGAAGAAATTTCTATGAAGATGTATTCAAGGATGTTAGGGGAAAGGTTTGAGGATTGTTTTATTAACCGAAAGGGTATATTATTTCGTAAGAAAATGCAAACACCTCCCCTTCTATGAGAAACTCTGTCATTACGAATTAAAGTGAAATCCGGTAAAGTGTAAAGAGTCGAAGGAAGAGAAGGTTTTAACCAAGACTCAGAAACAAGGATACCGTCGACCTGCACGTTGCTAAATGATGCGAGAAAATCAGAGTAATGTGCCGGAATGCTTTGCGCATTTATATGTACAAAATTAAGACAATTAGAATTGTAGGAAAAAATATAATTTAATTGTGAACCAACGGTCAAGCCTTCACTATCAAAAGATTGATTATGGCTAGAAACACTACAGAAATCATCAGAGGAGCATGAAAAGAAATCATCATTTATACAAGCATCACTTAAGTCAGACATATAGATATAAAATAAATATTAATATATAAAGCGATACAAATAATCACACCCCCCCCCCCCCCATTTTAGTATATTGTACGTTAAAAGTCTAGTATACCCTAAGACAATAAGCAGTGACAAAGTGTAAAGTAAATATGCAGTATTTATCGTCAAAAAGTGATTTTGTGTTCTAAAGTGCAGTGCTCGTACCCTTCAAAAACAATAGTCAAAGACAAAGTCTAATAAACTAATTTACTACACTATGAGCAGAACTTTTGGATCATCGTCTGTATAGCGTGTGTAGCTCAGTGGTGTTAGACGTAACTTATAGCGTAAAGTTCGAGGGATCTAGTCCTAGCTACAATTGTACAATCTATCATATTGAATTTTTTATTTTATTTAGTTGTTTTTTTTTTTTTTTTTTCCTCTTAGTAATTATTATTATTATTACTCGGTATATTAACACTAAAAATGCCGCTAAAACGAACTCCGCCAACACCCCAAGCTCAAGTCCTTCTTCCGGCTACCAAGTCTACTTCTGCACCTAAAAGCCTAGCATCCCCAGAAGATACGTCTAATGTAACACAGCGACCAAAAAACAACCGAGCAGAGTATAACCTAGGAGGACATTTGGCTAACTTTATGTCCGAAATGAAGATTATGATGCAAGAATTTCAAGAACAACAAAATCAGAAATATGACAAGCTTTTCGGAGTAGTTGAAGATATTCGGTCTTCTGTAGATTTTCTTGCCCATAAATTGGATACTCTACAAACTCAAGTTAGTAATCTTGAAAAGGAAAGGACAGAACAGTTAAATTATATTAATCACTTAGAAGAGAAAATTGAGAGCTTTGAACGTGACATGAAGTCCACTTGCTTGGAAATTAGAAATCTCCCAACTATCCAGCCAGAAAGCAAGTCGTCGTTGGTTGACACAGTTATAAATTTAACAAAATTTCTCAAGGTCTCAGTTCAACCATCAGACATAAAGGACGCTTTTAAAATCAAAACAAAAGACCCCGATCGAAAAACTGCAGTTATCAATTTTACTACAGTACCTTTAAAGGAACGAATAATAAACACATATAAGAGATATAATAAGGAAAACAGTAGGTTAACTACAGATAAACTCTCTTTGAACAGGACCATCCAAGCCTGTATTATCTCTGAGGCAATCGTACCGCAAAAATGAAAAAACTGTTGTCACGGTCTACGTGAATTGCTAAAGACAAAAACGTTACCGTATATGACTGCGGGACTAATGGCAAAATATTTCTGCGAAAGAGGAAGGTGGAATTTTAACCCTGAATCGACCATCAATGGTGATAGTGATTGGGGGTTAGAGCACAACAAAGGCAATATCTGCAGGTCATTACTTGAACAGCTTTTATTTTATTTAAGTTACCACATGCTGATCATGCGTAAGATTTAGAGTAACTATTTACTTCTACACCACGTGTCTTCATTTTTGTCATCATTACCATAAATCACCTTACACAAATAATTACTACATTACATCTTACCATACCATGGTTTACTTCATCAGTTTAGTGCTGGTTCCAGTTTAGCAGTAAATTAAAATAATTGATCATTTGTATAATGTAGTAAATGATTGGCATGAACGAATCAAATTTAATCTGAGACACTGTGCCCTGAAGAGATTGAAAAAATGTGCACCACGGTAAATAAATCATTAACATATAATACATTTCAATAGTCGCAGCATACACACTGTAATTTCCAGCGGCCCCTGTCAGATTACTAGCCAGATCTGAATGAGACTGCCATTATCTACTATCTGATATGTTGGCTAAGAATTTGCCCTAATCGAACTTTATTACCCGGTACAGTTTAATCACTTAAAATTTCGTGTACACAAAACGATGGCGTTGGTGTGCATACATAAAAATCGGATGGATTTGATCGTCTACGGTAAGACCACTTTGACGATTAGTACCCTAATTGTCTTTAACTCAAATTTAGTTGTTGATAATTAGCTATCTTGGCGATATACTCGCTCACCATATTTTTAAAAATGTCAATAATTTTTAAGCTAATTAAATAACGTTGCTTGATGGTTTCATTTCCTACAGTGGCTCCCGCTGTGGCATGTAACCTACTAATTTCTTCAAACTAAATAATTGAATACACTCTGTATGAGTACTAATAATCTTAGCTACACACTCTTATGATGACTGTCACCGGTTACCCCCACAAGGTTGTTTAATCTGATGACAATTCCATTTAAAATCTCAGTCCCTCTCATTTTCACTTGTTTTGTGAATGTTCTTTGAATACTGATATACCGCTCCAATTTTCTGGCCTACTTAAAAAACCCCTCTAAAAATTGGGTCCCCGCAAAAATAGGGACGTATAAATTAGACAACAACGCATGAAAAAGAAATCCAATAACGGCAAATTTTTTCAAAGTTCCTATCTTATTCTCAGATCCAAACTATGTCTTGTACTTTGCGCGTTGAAAACCCACTTTCATAACATGTTAAAAAACATACGAGAGTGCTCATCCTATTAGTCGACAATAGTAACTACATTAAGCCAGGTAACGCGGGCTTCTAAAGTGCTTCGTAATCCGGGATAAAGCTTGTTGATGTAAAACATATAAACGGAACCTGTCTAATGACATCTTAAGAATTGAACCTTGTTAGGTTTTTATAGAACTTCTGTATACAATTGTAAGAAGGTGAACGCGGAATATCTGAAAGAACGAATTTTCAAAAGGCGAAGGCGTGACCCATTAGCTACTGGAAGTATCTTAAACAGGTTGCTAATATAGGTCTATCTAATAACTAATTACTTCGGTGTGAATTAATTACACTGGCTCAGGATCTCGGCTTTTTGCATCTCCGTTCCATCCCAATTTTGCTCAAAAAACTTTACTATAACATAGGCGTCCGCGGTGTATTGCTTAGAATTATTTAAGAATACTTAAAGGGGACTTCGTCAATATAGTTAAAAATTAATGATTTGTACTGTGAGTGGTCAGAGAGCACCGATATACTTTGGTGTGTCTCCTACCAGCGGCTCTGTCCTCGGTCCTACACTTTTTCTGACTCTTTATGCAAGAAATTGTCTATTAGCGACCGAACCTGTGGATAAACAATAAGTATCGCGATGGATACCGGCACTTTCATCCTGTTGCGACCTGGGTGCCATAGTTTACACTTACCACTCATATCCAGTCTTCTATAAACACTTACAGGGATGGCTCGAAACGGCTCACTGAAGCCATACACAAAACCAAATATATTTACTCTGTAACCGTACCCAGTGTCCATCCGTATCCTAAGCCCCACATATCAAATGAATAAGTAACCAATTTGTGGTGTATCCAAATTCAGGTCATGCCCTAAATTAGAGCGCAATCTTTTATTCACTATACCGGGTTTGTATGTGGTACTTTTCAATGTAGTGGTAAAAATTCATTCGATATACAGTTGTTTAGAATAGATAAATCAATCTACAATTAAGGGTTTAAGGGAAAGAAATTCAGCTGGCAGCTCCAAACATTATCTATAAATGTCTACTTCGCCTGGTGTCAGCAGCTATATCTTTTCCTTACTGCATAACATAGTGGGGGAGCGTGCAGCCCAAGACACCCATGATTAAAGCTAGAAGGGCACAGAGGGCAATTTGGAAAGCGTTCTACTCAGGGCTAGTCATAGTCGTACAGTCCGGCCAACTCTTTATCTGGCAAACTCCCAATTCTGCGCACCAAACATTCTAAATCAATTTGATGCTAACGTAACATTCGTCGTAATAATAAGATATGCCGTAATGAATCACGCATACTACCGTTTGCTTAAGCGCCCACTATTATTTTTTGTAGTATTGCTCATGATACAATAAAGTATAACTATTAAATTTGTATGACATTTACCTCTAGCTCCCCGGTACAACGCACGAACACGTGGTTACGAATGGCCTTATAAGTTTGTCTTTTTTTTATGATGCCACGACTTGCTGAAAGGACTATTGACCGCTTCGGACAATTTGTTATATTAATTCGACTACCCTACACTCAATTACACACACACACACTCATACACGCACACACACGTACACACACAATGAAACGCTTGCCCCATGAGCAAATTGACTGTTTAAAGACTTAACTAATGGTTTGGAATATGTGAAAAATCTTAATTACGATATATAGATTCCTATATCTATCAGATATTATATAGATTATAATATATTTTATTATGACAATATATAGATAATCGTAGATAATTGATATATAAGATTGCATATATATTGTTATAGATATAGATAATAGAGTAGATAATATATATATATGTATATATACGATATACATAAGCATTATCCCAGATATGCTTCTATATTCCATTATTAGAGACAGATTTATCTAGATATGGATATATATTAGATATATATGCCAGATGATTGTCATATATATGCTATATTATCAGTCTATATTACTATATATATATTCCCCCCCCTCTCATACTAGAGATATATATTTATTATATTAGCGTAATACACAACATGAGAAGAAGAGAGAAATAAATAGGCTATATCTATGCTATCATCTACAATTAACAGCAGACAGAATGCATAAACAAAAGAAAACAACTGGATGACACAAATATTGAAATCTTAAATATGCAGCTACACCAAAATATAGCAATTAGTAGATTATATTTTAAAACGAGGCTACCATACAAACCGATCAAAGAAAAAATAGCGGCGCTTATCAACCCACAAAAGATACAACTTTTTTCAAGCAGATTATCGACGAACGCTAACTTGCTGTCAATGCGTTTGCCAATGGCAGTGCGCGTTACGTCAGTGTTTGACCTGTGTTAGTGTTACTTTATATGAATAACCAATTTAAAGAAGTTGACGAACTTTTACCAGCGACAAATCGAAAAAGAAAAAATAGTGTACAGATGAGTAACTTTGGCAGCAAAAACCAACACACGGGTACATTAAACACTAGACACGGCGTGAAGTAATGGATCGGCAGACAGCCAATTAAAGAATAATATACGAGTACCTACTTACTTGTAGAAACCTTAACCCGCCGAGCTCTGCTTCGCGGCCGGCGCCACGGAAACTTGAGGAAATTTTTCACAAAGACTCCTTTATATACCAGGCCGACGTATTAAGATTTTTTTATCGGTCTTCTTTCATCTGATAGCGACCCACAATGCATACTCCCGTAGTGTCCAGCATTTTTCAAAACCGAAATCTTCCGAGCAGCAAAATATTCATATGCGTGCCCTGGGCTACCGTCAAAAAGTCCGAGTATAGTAACTACAGATCCCTTTAGAGATGCTTTAGAGTTCCAAATAAGAGTTCTGTCGCTTCCTGCGCGCCAATAAAACCCGATACCTATTGGTCCTTGGTTTTCGTCTTGTGCCAATTTCAACACGCCCGCCCGATGGCAGATATATCAGTGTAAGCATCAGCATACTAGTCAGCTTTAAGATGGCAATTCACGGAGAATACTTGCTCTCCACTTGCTCGCAGTACTCTCCGGCAGACCGTGAAAAAGTAGCACTCTGCACCCGGAACGAGATTACTCGCATACAATTAAACCCCCCCCGAGAACGCAGCTGGAATTGGGACGAAGCATACAACACGGTCTTACAGATACCTCTTGACTTTTCGGTAGGGATAAAAAAGAGTCGAACATCTGTGTTATTTTCCCACAATCGTTTATTGAAAAAATAATTAAATCTTTTAATATGCACTAAATATTACATAACGTGCAGCGTAGTCCTATAGTTCACGTATTCAAGTAATATGACACAATACTAACACCTATTATACCCAAAATCATCAAACCGCCATGGATTATTAAACATCTAGTGACTTGTTATCCGAGCAACTTCAACAACCACATGTGCAGAATTCAGAAGAGTTTGCAAGGTGCGTCCTCCAGCCAACCAACGCCCCTTACATCTAACTTGGTTCGCAGTTCAACATTTCCGTTCCTTTGTGTTGTTCATCTTTGGAAGCACTGTCATTTACAAGCTGATCCTCTCTACGAAGAGGGGCGAGCTAGTTGTTGATATGAGAAGCAGAATGGCGAAACTCTGGGAATTGTATTCAAGAGTCCCACAAATATGAAGAAGATACCGCTGCAGTACTGTCGTGAGGTGAAGCTCTCGAACCACCTTAAGAGCCCGGTATTCACAGTGGAACCGTAAGTCGTAAGGCTACGCCGTGAACAGGATAACAAGTGCCATACAGAAAAAAAAAAAAAAAAAAAAAAAAAAAAAAAAAAAAAAAAAAAAAAAAAAAAAAAAAAAAAAAAAAAAAAAAAAAAAAAAAAAAAAAAAAAAAAAAAAAAAAAAAAAAAAAAAAAAAAAAAAAAAAAAAAAAAAAAAAAAAAAAAAAAAAAAAAAAAAAAAAAAAAAAAAAAAAAAAAAAAAAAAAAAAAAAAAAAAAAAAAAAAAAAAAAAAAAAAAAAAAAAAAAAAAAAAAAAAAAAAAAAAAAAAAAAAAAAAAAAAAAAAAAAAAAAAAAAAAAAAAAAAAAAAAAAAAAAAAAAAAAAAAAAAAAAAAAAAAAAAAAAAAAAAAAAAAAAAAAAAAAAAAAAAAAAAAAAAAAAAAAAAAAAAAAAAAAAAAAAAAAAAAAAAAAAAAAAAAAAAAAAAAAAAAAAAAAAAAAAAAAAAAAAAAAAAAAAAAAAAAAAAAAAAAAAAAAAAAAAAAAAAAAAAAAAAAAAAAAAAAAAAAAAAAAAAAAAAAAAAAAAAAAAAAAAAAAAAAAAAAAAAAAAAAAAAAAAAAAAAAAAAAAAAAAAAAAAAAAAAAAAAAAAAAAAAAAAAAAAAAAAAAAAAAAAAAAAAAAAAAAAAAAAAAAAAAAAAAAAAAAAAAAAAAAAAAAAAAAAAAAAAAAAAAAAAAAAAAAAAAAAAAAAAAAAAAAAAAAAAAAAAAAAAAAAAAAAAAAAAAAAAAAAAAAAAAAAAAAAAAAAAAAAAAAAAAAAAAAAAAAAAAAAAAAAAAAAAAAAAAAAAAAAAAAAAAAAAAAAAAAAAAAAAAAAAAAAAAAAAAAAAAAAAAAAAAAAAAAAAAAAAAAAAAAAAAAAAAAAAAAAAAAAAAAAAAAAAAAAAAAAAAAAAACCAAAGGGAATGGAAAGCAGAAATATCTTAGCTCCCTCTCAGTTTGGCTTTAGAAAGGGGGTTAGTACGGTAGATAGTCTCAGTATTTTTACTACAGACATTCGACGAGCTTTTGCCAAAGGAGAGTATTGGTAGGTGTTTTCCTAGATGTTGCATCTGCTTATGATAATGTCAATCTTCCGATGCTCAGGCAGAAAATGCAACAGCTGAGTATTCCGATGAGGATGAGTCATTTCATTTGTAATTTGCTAACCGGTCGTACGGTATCTGTTAAACACCCGCTTCTTACTGTACCTTCCAGACTTGTCTGGAAAGGTCTTCCTCAGGGTTCCGCTCTTAGTCCTCTGTTATATAACATTTATACACATGACCTCGAATTAGCTGTTAACAATTTTTGACATCCTTCAATATGCTGATGACATCGTCCTTTATTACAGCTCAAATTCTGTACAGGACATAACTTTTCGCTTAAATTCTGCTTTGCACTATCTTGATCAGTGGTTGTTTAATCATGGCATTGCACTATCCATTGCAAAGTGCCAAGTTGTGGTATTCTCTAAAAAGAGGAGTACTCCAAATTTCATATAATGTATGATGGTACTCCTATTCAGGTAACGGATACTGCGAAATTTCTTGGCATAGTACTCGATAAACGACTGAACGGAATTGCGCACGCTGAATATCTCAGTAAAAAATGCGAAAAAGGCATTAACGCTTTAAGAGCTGTATCTGGTGTGTGGTGGGGTGCACACCCTTATACTCAAAAGCTTCTGTACGGTGCTCTTATCCGTAGTCATATTGATTATGCTTTATTTGTTCTGGACCCATTCAACAAAGTAGCCACAGAAAAACTTAATCGTATTCAGTACAAATGCCTGCGCATTATCCTAGGAGCAATGAAGTCTACTCCTACCAACGCACTTCAAGTGGAATGTGTTGATCCCCCCTTGCCTATTCGTAGACAATTCCTTGCAGACCGATTTGTGGGTAAAATGCTGCAGCTTTCGTCCCATCCTCTGTGGTCTAAGCTAACTGAGCTAGCTGGCCTATTACCCGTAATAAGCCTTTACCATACCTGCTTAATAGCTTCCTTAAGTTCACTAATCTTCCAAATCCTCTGTCACGTTTTCCATCTAATCCTTTGTATTGTACACCGTACAATGCATTGGTTTATTTTCCACATATCATCACAGATCTTGGCTTGACCAAGGGTGATCCGGGCACTAACACAAAATTTCTAGAGGCAGTAAATGAAAATGGTTGAATTACTTACACATCTACACTGATGCATCAAAGCTTTCAAAAGAAGGCTGTGTTGGTGCAGCTTGCTGGATTCCAAAATTCAAAATTATTTTACAATTCAAATGTCCCCCCGAGTCCTCAGTGTTTACAGGTGAGGCTGTTGCTTTATTAGAAGCAATCCTGTTCTCACAGTCCCATAACGTTAAACAAACTGTTATTTTACTGACTCACTAAGCTGCTTAATGGCTATAAAGGGTAACCCGTTCAAAGTAAATTAAGATCTTCAATTGTTTTAAGGATTCGTGAAGAATTATACTCATGTCATCTCAAGGGTTTGGATATTACTCTGGTTTGGATCCCAGGCCATTCTGGAATCAGTGGGAACGAATCTGCAGACTCTTGTGCTAAATTAGCTGTCCAGTGTGGTACCTTGGAACATTTTGTTAATTCGGCTCATGATCTGTTGTCTCTTGCAAGAACTCATTTGGATAAGTCCTGGTCTAAATACTGGTATACGTCAAAATCTCAGAAAGGAAAATATTATGCATTTCTTCAACCTGATATCCCAAAGCGTCCTTGGTTTTACTCTCAAAAATTTGCAGAACGGAAAGTTATTTCAACAATTTGTCGTTTACGCCTTGGACATGCATGTACACCTATTCATCTGGCCAAGATCAGGGTCAGGGACCATTCACTGTGTGAATGTGGCCTAGACGACGGTTCTCCTGCCCATATCCTTTTTTCTTGCCCCAAATTAGCTCGCCCCATTTATGATGTCCTCCCTCTTAAAGTCCCTCGCCCCCTTAATGTTCAATGTTTGTTAATGTTTGTGTTTAGTCCTTTGTGTAAATTTTTGTGTAAATATATTAAATATAACAATATTAGAGTATAAGCTAACACCCATGTAAATATATTGTTTATTACTAACCCCATTTATTATCTGTATATATTGTAGATATCTGTGATTTTGTTATAGGTGAAGGATTTAAACTGGATCTCTTTTACACATGCATACTCCAACTGTGTAATGATATCTCTCTTTTTACCGTACATTCTCCTTTGTGTGTTCTCCATTCAACGTGACATTGGCGAAGTGAATTGTGCTCAACTGGCACGCTCGAAACGCCATTAGTAAAGAGAAGAAGAAGAAGAAGAAGAAGTAAGAATTTTTAGTAACCGTAAAAACTAAAGATATTATTATAAATAAAACTATAAAGTGAGTAAGAAGAAAGTTAATTAAAGAAAATGAACATAATAAATTACTTTTTTATCAATCTCTTTGTACGCGTAACGGTTACCTTATCAGTACCTTTCGGATCACAAGACTTTGTTTGAGTCGGCGATTTCACCGTAGATGCGCTGGGTATGCTGCTGAGGTCCGACAGGCTTTCTACGCGATGACGAGTCCCATCCGAAGCCACTACGAAGATGCTACCATCTCGCGTCCAACACTTGTTGATGCCAAAACGTGTTCTGGCTTCGATGAAAACATCATGCCTACTCTTCGTCAAAAACTCCGATTGTGTAAATCCAGTGCCTTTAAATTTTGTCTTGGCGAACCAAACTTTATCGCGAATGGTGACATCGGTGAATTTTACCACAATAGGCCTGGGCTTCTTACCAGAACGCCGGCCTAAGCGTACGAATGTTTAATGCTGGCACTGGAAAAGTTCGGAAGCAGGAGGTGATCCGCAACAAGACCTGTGACGCGAGCTGACGTGTCTTCAGTTTTCTCCTCCGGGACACCATGCAGGAGGAGCATCTTACGTCTACGACGCATCTCCTGACGGTCAAGCTCTCTCCCGAGAAACTCCACTTGACATTGTAAAGTCTTCAGTGCTGATATTATAAAAGACTTAAATGTATTGAAGTCAGACGCTAAAGAAGATGCAGATATCGGAGAAGAAGTTTTATTCAGGTCTTGCTGGAACTCTTGCATCCTATATTAAACAAATCTGTCATCGCCGCCAAAGATTGCTTAATGGAGTCCATTTTCAAACTTGGGCTTGGAATGTGAGGTGGTAATTGTGCAGAGTGAATTTAAATTAAGGAGAACACTTGCTGACGGTCAATGTATTCTACATACACAGGTTTTTTCATTGAAATGTATAAAAAATTAGATATATATTTATTATTAATTGAAAAATTGAAGAGCACAAATTTTATGATGTACCTAAAATGAAATCTTCTCCAGTTGTGCTGAGTGAATTCTTGACTAAAGTTCGTCAATCCCTCTTGACAAACGCGAGGAAAAGATTTGGCATAACTAACACTTGGACCCTTAATGGTAACATATATATCAAATTGCCAAATAACGAACGCAGGCGTGTCACAACTCAGGAAGACTTCGATGAATGTCTGAAGATGTTCCCCAGTTCTTCTTCGCCTTCAATACAGTCCGTTGACAAGCCTGCCAGCTCTGTACAGCCTCGAGTCAGCCCTGCAGCTCTTCCTGACGCCAGCAAAAGGCCACTTACGCGACGAAATTTGGTCAAGAAGTAATAGTATGTTTTAATCCTATGTATTCAATATCTTGTTTTGGTTTTACTTTCTTTTACTTTATTTATAATCACTCCATAGTGTTGTGATGTGTTATTTTATCACTTAATTGTACTGTAATTTATTGATATTTTATTGTTATTTGTATAAACAAATAAGATATTGTCTTGAACGTCACTCGTTATTTGTCTATCAATTAATTTTAACATTGTAATATCTGATGTTAGAATAATTTATTAATGGTTATACTTGATTATATATTTTATTATGGAATTGTATTTCAAAAATATAAATTATAATAGTTTAGTTGGCAACATTAAATTGTATCGGAAGTGGTCAACTGTGTGGGGATATAAATGAACTAGTATAAATATTTGATTGACCATTCTTGGGAGAAACATTCTGAAGAGAACATTAAGCAGTCATGCTGTACCTTTTGATATCTGAATTGTACTCAGTATTAATAATTGTAAATGCAGAAGGAACCTCGTTTGATTCATTACATCTCAGAAGTGTAAAGTTCCACACGCCCTGGAGAGGAGAAATTTATGTAAGTAAAAGAAATGAAAATATTCCGTTTTATGTTTGTATGAAAAAATTATCAACCAGATAATGTGGTTTAACATCGTGAGTTTATTTTTCGTATAGTAAATGAGTACCCTCCATGCAAGTTTTGTTATAAGACGGTAGAAAAATTTTTCTGATACGCATGTACGTTACTACTATATCAAACGTTTGAACCATATGAAACAGAAATTTAGTCTTATAATAATTGTTATTTATGATGAATATGCGAGTTCATTTAAGTATTGTGAATTTTGTATATGAATGAATTATAGATTTATTAATGCGATCTACTACCATGCAGGTGTATTGAATTATAGATTTGTAAATGCGATATACCACCAAGTAGGTGTTGAATTATAGATTGAATTGTTGAATTATAGATTGAATTGTTGAATTATGGATTGAATTGTTGAATTATAGATTGAATTGTTGAATTATATATTGAATTGTTGAATTATATATTGAATTGTTGAATTATATATTGAATTGTTGAATTATAGATTGAATTGTTGAATTATACATTGACATACATACATACATACATATCTTCACGCTCTATCCCTGGCGGGGTAGTCAGAGAGAACGGAGCGCCAAACGCTGCGGGGTCGAAGATGGAAGGCTTACACGTAGCGACCCCTGCCAGCCCTACCTAGGGCTGCAACAGTCCATCAGCCACGAGCACCATACGGGAGCACAATGCTAGGGCGTCCCCCCGAGGCGACGCGCACCAGTGCGTCCCCGCTGGTGTGACAAGTGGAGACGAATGCGGCGTTGGGGACCGCCACCCAGCACGCCATGTCCGGAACGGCGGGAAGTGGAGGACGGAGCTACAAATAGCTGCGTGGAATGTAAGAGGAGGGATGGACCAGAAGATGAATGAACTATTAGATGTGATGGATGAGCGAGATTTGGATGTCATCTGTATGACTGAGACCAAGCGAAAGGGCAATGATGCAACCGATTTGCCGGGCAGCCGCGTCGCTCTCTGGGCCGGCGTTCCAGAGAGCGAACGCGGGTGTCAAGGTGTAGGTGTATTATTGTCCTCTCGATTGTTTAGTGCAGTGGTAGAGTACGAGGCGATCAACCCTAGACTGCTTTGGGTTCGCTTCAAGCTGGGGATTACAAGAATATTCTTGTTGGTGGCATATGCGCCGGTATCCTCAGCTTCATTGAGCGAACTTGAGGGGTTTTGGGAGAGTGTCAGGGATGTTCTAGGCAGTGTTAGAGGAAATGAAAAATTATACATTGAATTGTTGAATTATACATTGAATTGTTGAATTATACATTGAATTGTTGAATTATACATTGAATTGTTGAATTATACATTGAATTGTTGAATTATACATTGAATTGTTGAATTATACATTGAATTGTTGAATTATATATTGAATTGTTGAATTATATATTGAATTGTTGAATTATATATTGAATTGTTGAATTATATATTGAATTGTTGAATTATAAATTGAATTGAATTGAAATTGGCTTGAACTATAGAATTGTGATCTACCACCAGGTAGGTGGCTTGAATTGTAGAATTGTGATCTACCACCAGGTAGGTGGCTTGAATTGTAGAATTGTGATCTACCACCAGGAAGGTGGCTTGAATTGTAGAATTGTGATCTACCACCAGGAAGGTGGCTTGAATTGTAGAATTGTTATGTACCACCAGGAAGGTGGCTTGAATTGTAGAATTGTTATGTACCACCAGGAAGGTGGCTTGAATTGTAGAATTGTTATGTACCACCAGGAAGGTGGCTTGAATTGTAGAATTGTGATCTACCACCAGGAAGGTGGCTTGAATTATAGAATTGTGATGTACCACCAGGAAGGTGGCTTGAATTGTAGAATTGTGATGTACCACCAGGAAGGTGGCTTGAATAATAGATGTCTGAAATGATCTACCACCATGTAGGTGGCTTGAATTATGTAAATGTGAGTTTGAATGTAGATGACTTGAAGGACGGACCTATGAATGTGACGTAATTGACTTGACTTGAAAAACATGTAGGTAGCTTGATATTAGTGATGTAACGAATGTAATTTTTTTTTAATTTATATAATATTGAAAACCTAAGTAATAACTGATAAAACTTTTTTTTTTAGAAGAGAGAATTTGTTTGTTTGTTTATAGTGTAGAAATGGTTTCATGAGAAATAATGAAGGCTGATAATGTGATTTCGAGGTAAAGTTAGTATTTTTGAAGTAAATATATTTCGAATTAATAACGTATTATTGTCGTCAAATTTTAACTTTTCTGACAATAACTATCAGAAAAATGTGTAAAAATAGATACAGATTTGCGTGAGGAACAGCCATATTGGTAATTATGTTGCAACCATGTAGTGCGAGATACAACCATATAGGCGGGTTGAGATAACAAACATGAGGTTGCGTATTACATAGTGTCTTAGTAAAAATATTGAAGAATGTAGAAGAGATATTGTTGTGCTTTTATACAATAGTAATTAGAGCTATATGAATGAGCTAAGCCAGATATTTACAAACGATGTAAAAACTTATAGATTTCTGTTATGTTGGTTATATAGCTGAACTCAAGTTATCGATTGCAGTAAGATAATTCAGCTATACAGCTGAAACGCAGTCGGTCAAACAGTAATTTTGGAATGAAGAATAATTTCATGTTAACTAAGATTTTCTTAAGCCGTTTTAGTATTTATAATCAAATCACGTGCGATTTTTTGAAATGAAACGCTAATATAGATGCTTGGTACGTTGATGTGAAATAGCTTAAGCTAAGCTTAATACTAGTATACGTATGGTTTAAAGATTTATGTTTAAAGATATTTATTTTCAAAAGACAATACGGTCATTTACGTGAGAACATAATCTATAGTTTGTTAATAACTACAATTTTACAATCGGTCGTTATACTCGCACAATTTTTTTTTATCTACTAGAATAAACAAAAAAAAAGAAAATAACAATAATACAATAATTCAAGTTTGATTTGAAAAAAGTACAAATTTTTATAAAATAAAAACATAGGAGGGTAGGATGAACATTTTGCCAGTAAAGTTGTAGTCACAATGAGATATTTATTTAAATATTTTAATAGTATTATAAATATTTAAAATAATTTTTAAAAATATGTTTCTTTAATTTTGACTTAAGACATGTAAGCTCGTACAATGTTTTTATGTCGATGGGTAGTTTATTATACATTGTGCTCCGTCGTATGTTACATTTTTCATAGTAAACTTTGTTCGAACTCTCGATAAGAAAAACAAGCTTCCCCGGCGTGTACCTAGTTTGTATATTTGTGAGTTTTGCTAAAAGTAGCATTTGTGTAAAAGTTATAAGTATTGTAAGAGTGGAGTTGTTTTATATTCATTATTCCTAGTTCAGTAAATATAGTTTTGTTGAAGTAAGGTGGTGATAATGAAATAATAATTTTACTAATTTATTCTGTTTAACTTGTAAGTCACGCAGTTTTGTTTTAGGCACATTTCCCCAAATCTCGATTAGGTAGTTTAGGTGTGATTCCACTAGCAAATTATAGATATTGTATTTTAATTTCTTGAGGATACACCGGGAGATATTACCTAGCGAACCCAAAATGGATGAAAGTTTGTTTTGATGTGTTCAATTTGATATGTCCACCACTCGGTTAAGGTATTCAAATCTTTTTGAGCTTGTGCTACATCTGTATCTTTAATGTTGGCCCCAAAGTAAAAAAAAGGCAAGACAAGTTTAAAATTTATAAAAGAATGTGAAGCTTCGTAAAATAGTTTTTCAGGGGACGAGAAATGTTTTCATTCCAGTAAGGCAGAATTGACAAGATATAGGTCTTCCAGTCGTGAAAGAAGTTGAAATACCAACCAATTGAAACAATTGTTGTGTTATGTGACGACAGCTGAACCAACTAATGGCCGATAAAATCCAAGTAAGAGTATAAATATATATTTTTTTAAATTTGCTGTCAAGATGATAAACTGTCTGTTCTATCTTCAAAGAACAAAGTATATTAGTTCTTAGTAAATCGTGGATAAATGAAGAAATTATTTTTATTATAAGTTTTCATACTCGCAGCAGATGTGAAATAACGTAAATGCCGATAACTCCATACGTAATAAGATATAAGCTCTAAAGTGTAATAATCAATGTAATCAGTGATAAATATTAAAAATACTTTAGTGTTATTCCAGATTTTAAAAGACCCGACAGTAGAATGGACCTATAATTTATAACAAATTCTCATTAAACTTTTAACTGAACTTCTTCTTCTTCTTCTTCTTCTCTTTATTTATGGCGTTTCGAGCGTGCCAGTTGAGCACAATTCACTTCGCCAATGTCACGTTGAATGGAGAACACACAAAGGAGAATGTACGGTAAAAAAAGAGATATCATTACACAGTTGGAGAATGCATGTTTAAAAGAGATCCAGTTTAAATCATTCACATATAACAAATCACAGATATCTACAATAATTACAGACAATAAATGGGGTTAGTAATAAACAATATATTTACATGAGTGTTAGCTTATACTTTAATATTATTATATTTAATATATTTACACAAAAATTTACACAAAGGACTAAACACAAACATTAACAAACATTGAACATTAAGGGGGCGAGGGACTTTAAGAGGGAGGACATCATAAATGGGGCGAGCTAATTTGGGACAAGAGAAAAGGATATGGGCAGGAGAACCATCGTCTAGTCCACATTCACACAGTGAATGGTCCCTGACCCGGATCTTGGCCAGATGAATAGGTGTACATGCATGTCCAAGGCGTAAACGACAAATTGTTGAAATAAAACTGAACTTCTAATTATTGTAAAGTGCACTAAATCGTCAATCGTCGGGTAAGATCGTCATCTTGATAATTATTTTAAACTAAAACCCCTTGTATCATACCACGTATGTACACATATCAAGTAGTTAACTTTAACTAACTAAACCGTTCGTTAATTGTGTGTTCAAATACGTAATTTGAATTATTTGATGCTGGTAATAAATATTTCAAATTTGAATTCATACACTTTGACAGCGTTTGTAATCTAATGAAGTGTTCTAAAAATATCTGTAGTTAGGATATCTGTAGAAATTGAAAGTTTTGGTCACAATGAGCTAATTTTATTTTTGCTAATAATTTAATAAAGTACTAAAATTTAACTGCAATTAAAATGGAAGTACTAAATTCATTTTTACCGGGTGATAATTTTGAAAACTACTGAAATATTATTAACCTTACCATTTGTAGTGAGAAGAGTGATTCCTATATTATTAGTTTACACTACTATTATTAATATGAATATTCTAAAGGTTTATTTTAAAGATTTTTTTTTTTCGCATGACCCTATAGTAATATTAGTAAAAGGTTTCTTAACGGCCGGTCTCAATAACATGTTAAAAGTTAAACTAAAGTATATACCAGAGATTTCCTACAACTTTAATTTTCTGCGACCTCCATTACAATACAAAAGTATAGTAACGATAGCTTAGCCAAACGCATACCTAATTGATATCTTTGGTTAACATATCCCAGCGAAGCGTACTATTAATGTACCTAACGCTACGGCCGTATGATTCATATCATATGTTGTTATATGATGATTTAAGTGGTAATTATATTATTCTTTTTTGAAATATATATTTATAATAATTTGCATAATTATGGAAATTTAGTAAATTAAAATCGTGCTAAAATACGAATTCTGAAGTTAACATAACGCATTGTTATTTGCTATTTTTGTAAGCTATAGCTGTGGCTAGTATATCTATTTAAAATTGATTGACTTGTGTATTTCTTAAGATATATTGATATTATTTTTTTTATTGTTAATTAAATATGTTTAATAAACATTGGAACAAAGATTTATTCCTCGTGTTGTTAGGATTTGTGTCATTAAGGTTTCTTAACATTGAAATTTATTTTAAAATGTTTAAATTTATTTCTCTATTAATTTATTTCAGATTTTGAATGTCAAAATGATTAATACAGAATTATAAAATATAATCAACATTACTTTATGCGCCTCAAACGCGGCAAAAGAATATAACAATTCAAAAGATCTCTTGCAATCCTTTATTCAAGATATCTAGTGGAGAAGTATCAAAAACAAATTATTATGCTGCTAAATAGTTAGATAATTCAAATGTTGATTTAATTGTTTTTATATTGCACTAACAGACGTGTAAGAATAGCATCTGATAGAATTAGACCTTGGATACGTGAATATTCCTTGCTGTGAAATTTCTTTAGCTTTATTAGAAATGGTACTGAAAATAATGAAAAGGTTTGGTATTTTTATAATATAAGTAACAATTTAAAAGCTTAGTTTATTTATTTTTACTGAATTTGTATGTAAAAACGTCATTACGTAAATATCGCAAAACCGAACGTCTAGGATATCAGCATTACATAGTGTATCATCATTATGTTATTGTCTTTATTATGCTTGATTGTTTTTTTTTATTAATATATTAAGAATTTACTGTTCGACATTGTAAAGTAACTTGTGTTATATCATTGTCATTTCTTTTATTTTTATGAAAAAATTGATAGCTATCGATTGTTGCATTGTGGTATTCACCTTGAAATCCATTTGTTTATGGAAACTTTTTAAAAATTTATTATTGTTATATATTGTAATTGGAAAAAGTATGCTGAGAAACAAGATTTTAGACAATCAAGTAATTCTGATATTAGAGACAAAGCCATTTGAAATGGGACTAGAAAAGCCACAAGCTGCGTTGCACCAGAAAAAGCTGAGTAAACAAGTAACTCTGTGGTATCCGAGGAAAGGGACTAGAAATAGGACGGTCAATGAGAAGATGGAAATACGAAATCTGCACCACTGTGGGACCCTGCTGGACTGGACCTCTTGACTAAGGTGGTGGATGACCGAAACAATGAAAAGTTCAAGTTGAAAAGTGGGGGACATTATGTAATACGGAATAACATACCTAATAGTGAACTTTGCAGAAAATGGTCATTATTATTATTATATATTGTAAGTACCACTGGTGAACCTATATAAATAAAATAACTCATAGAATATATGGATATATAATAACAAGTGCAGATGCGTTAAATATAAATATTGTATTATTGTAATTTTTATTTACTTTTGTTTGTTAATAAATTTGTTTTCTTAATAATTTGAAATTGAATTTTAAGAAAAATTGTTCTGTATACATAGTAAATATATCATAACCGAGTGTTGTGATTTGTTAGTGCGTGCTCCGGAGAGAGCACGCGTTCGGATGGCCGAGTGTTGTGATTTGTTATTTTATCACTTAATTGTACTAATTAAGTACAGTGGCAGCGGAGGATCCAAAAAAAACCAAATTATAAAAAGTATTTATTATAAAATAATTACATTCTAACTTATAACTAAAAAGGTGACTACTTGCTCGATGCTAGAGACAAGAGTGTACCTTATAATTGAAATTACGTATTAATATATACTTGAAATTATATTAATTAAAACAATACATGGAAAATGCCTTTGAGTGTTAAATTATATGCCGCTATTATTCTTAGATCTAAAGCAATAGTGAACAAGTTATGCGGAGTCTGATTAATTGAAATTATATTAAAAAGAATACATAGAAAATGCCTTTAAGTGTAAAATTACATGCCGCTAAATTCTCCGATCTAATGCAATGTTGAACAAGTTGTATGGAACCTGACTAAGCGATCCCAGGGTAGTGTGGGAACGTAACATACTGTAATTTATCGATATTTTATTGTTATTTGTATAAAGAAATAAGATATTGTCTTGAACGTCACTCGTTATTTGTCTATCAATTAATTTTAACATTTGTAATATCCGATGTTAGAATAATTTATTAATGGTTATACTTGATTATATATTTTATTATGGAATTGTATTTCAAAAATTAAATTATAATAGTTTAGTTGGCAACATTTAATTGTATCAGAAGTGGTCAACTGTGTGGGGGTATAAATGAACTAGTATAAATATTTGATTGACCATTCTTGGGAGGAACATTCTGAAGAGAACATTAAGCAGTCATGCTGTACCTTTTGATATCTGAATTGTACTCAGTATTAATAAATGTAATTGAAGAAGGAACCTGGTTTGATTCATTACAATAGTACATATTAAAGTCTCTCTAGTCTCGACAATATTTCGTAGTATTTGCAATTGATATGCATATGTGTGAAATTAATTTAAAATCAACACAATGTTTGTTCTTAAGTTACAGTTCACTTACTCTTAATTGTTTTTTATCATCACAATGATGTTTATATTGTCCCTCAGTGGCTCATTTCTTGTGGGTAATTGTGATACTATATTTTCTTTTTTTTTTTTAATTATTAGTGTACCCGTAGTAATTACAATATTTTAATCTTTACTCAAGTTACATGTTAATCCTTTCTTCTTCTTCTTCTCTTTACTAATGGCGTTTCGAGCGTGCCAGTTGAGCACAATTCACTTCGCCAATGTCACGTTGAATGGAGAACACACAAAGGAGAATGTACGGTAAAAAAAGAGATATCATTACACAGTTGGAGTATGCATGTTTAAAAGAGATCCAGTTTAAATCCTTCACCTATAACAAAATCACACATATCTACAATATATACAGATAATAAATGGGGTTAGTAATAAACAATATATTTACATGGGTGTTAGCTTATACTCTAATATTGTTATATTTAATATATTTACACAAAAATTTACACAAAGGACTAAACACAAACATTAACAAACATTGAACATTAAGGGGGCGAGGGACTTTAAGAGGGAGGACATCATAAATGGGGCGAGCTAATTTGGGGCAAGAAAAAAGGATATGGGCAGGAGACCCGTCGTCTAGGCCACATTCACACAGTGAATGGTCCCTGACCCTGATCTTGGCCAGATGAATAGGTGTACATGCATGTCCAAGGCGTAAACGACAAATTGTTGAAATAACTTTCCGTTCTGCAAATTTTTGAGAGTAAAACCAACTTTGGGATATCAGGTTGAAGAAATGCGTAATATTTTCCTTTCTGAGATTTTGAAGAATCCCAGTATTTAGACCAGGACTTATCCAAATGAGTTCTTGCAAGAGACAACAGATCATGAGCCGAATTAACAAAATGTTCCAAGGTACCACACTGGACAGCTAATTTAGCACAAGAGTCTGCAGATTCGTTCCCACTGATTCCAGAATGGCCTGGGATCCAAACCAGAGTAATATCCAAACCCTTGAGATGACATGAGTATAATTCTTCACGAATCCTTAAAACAATTGAAGATCTTAATTTACTTTGAAACGGGTTACCCTTTATAGCCATTAAGCAGCTTAGTGAGTCAGTAAAAATAACAGTTTGTTTAACGTTATGGGACTGTGAGAACAGGATTGCTTCTAATAAAGCAACAGCCTCACCTGTAAACACTGAGGACTCGGGGGGACATTTGAATTGTAAAATAATTTTGAATTTTGGAATCCAGCAAGCTGCACCAACACAGCCTTCTTTTGAAAGCTTTGAAGCATCAGTGTAGATGTGTAAGTAATTCAACCATTTTTCATTTACTGCCTCTAGAAATTTTGTGTTAGTGCCCGGATCACCCTTGGTCAAGCCAAGATCTGTGATGATATGTGGAAAATAAACCAATGCATTGTACGGTGTACAATACAAAGGATTAGATGGAAAACGTGACAGAGGATTTGGAAGATTAGTGAACTTAAGGAAGCTATTAAGCAGGTATGGTAAAGGCTTATTACGGGGTAATAGGCCAGCTAGCTCAGTTAGCTTAGACCACAGAGGATGGGACGAAAGCTGCAGCATTTTACCCACAAATCGGTCTGCAAGGAATTGTCTACGAATAGGCAAGGGGGGATCAACACATTCCACTTGAAGTGCGTTGGTAGGAGTAGACTTCATTGCTCCTAGGATAATGCGCAGGCATTTGTACTGAATACGATTAAGTTTTTCTGTGGCTACTTTGTTGAATGGGTCCAGAACAAATAAAGCATAATCAATATGACTACGGATAAGAGCACCGTACAGAAGCTTTTGAGTATAAGGGTGTGCACCCCACCACACACCAGATACAGCTCTTAAAGCGTTAATGCCTTTTTCGCATTTTTTACTGAGATATTCAGCGTGCGCAATTCCGTTCAGTCGTTTATCGAGTACTATGCCAAGAAATTTCGCAGTATCCGTTACCTGAATAGGAGTACCATCATACATTATATGAAAATTTGGAGTACTCCTCTTTTTAGAGAATACCACCACTTGGCACTTTGCAATGGATAGTGCAAGGCCATGATTAAACAACCACTGATCAAGATAGTGCAAAGCAGAATTTAAGCGAAAAGTTATGTCCTGTACAGAATTTGAGCTGTAATAAAGGACGATGTCATCAGCATATTGAAGGATGTTACAAAAATTGTTAACAGCTAATTCGAGGTCATGTGTATAAATGTTATATAACAGAGGACTAAGAGCGGAACCCTGAGGAAGACCTTTCCAGACAAGTCTGGAAGGTACAGTAAGAAGCGGGTGTTTAACAGATACCGTACGACCGGTTAGCAAAGTACAAATGAAATGACTCATCCTCATCGGAATACTCAGCTGTTGCATTTTCTGCCTGAGCATCGGAAGATTGACATTATCATAAGCAGATGCAACATCTAGGAAAACACCTACCAAATACTCTCCTTTGGCAAAAGCTCGTCGAATGTCTGTAGTAAAAATACTGAGACTATCTACCGTACTAACCCCCTTTCTAAAGCCAAACTGAGAGGGAGCTAAGATATTTCTGCTTTCCATTATCCATTCTAATCGGTTTTTCAAAAGCCGTTCAGTAATTTTTGCTAATGTAGATGATAGCGCAATGGGTCTATAGGAATCCGGATCAGAAGGGCATTTTCCAGGCTTAAGGATAGGGACATGTTAATCCCGGGTATTTGTTTACCAATTCCATCCTGTTGACACTTGACAAGTTGACACCTGAGGCAGTGTCGTTGCCGTCTGTCAATTGCTAGTGACTCGGATGATAGGATTTTGGCACACTTTATTTTATGTCACTATATTTTATGTATTTTATGTCTAATTAATATATAGCTAAATGAATGTAGATAACAAATTTTCTTTTACTTAGATGTGTTTCTTTCTACATTTTTTTTTTTAGATACAAGTTTCTTAATCTGTATTAGTTAGCTACAAAAAAAAAAAAAAAAAAAAAGGACAGAATTACTTTTTTTTTTATATATATAATCATGTCATTATGGTAAACAAATGTATCATTACTTTCATGTGCATTATGGATTTGTTTTAAATATCTACTTTTATCTTTGTTATGAAATTATTAATTTTATTTACATCTGTCACTTTTTATTATTAGATATTATCATCTATTATTGGTTGAGCAACTTTGTTGTAACTCACTTAGATACATAATTTCTAGACCTTAGCTTGCATTGTATTTTTTGTTTTGCTTATGTATTTTAGTCATTCTTATTAGTTATGTACTTTAAGTGAATTGTTGTGAGCCAACAGAATGTGTATGATTAGTCTAGTCAATTTACTTGATTTATTTTAGTTTTTTTATTTTCTTTTTAAGTCTTTGATTTTATATAATTATATATAAATATTTGTTATATACATATAAGTATATTATTATATAAATATATATTTTATTTAGTATATTATATATTTTTGTACATGTATTATGAATTCAAGCTCTGAATCATTTTATTCTGCTATAGATGATGATGACGACATTTCTTTTCGTGGTAGTGATGATAATTGTCAATTACTAGGAGATTTACTGTCTAATGAATTTTTACATTTTCGTAAGAACTTAAATATTTGCCACATCAATGCGCAAAGTGTTCCAAGTCATTTTTCCGATCTCTATTCTACATTTAACCATGCATCCATTCATGCTGTTCTTATCTCAGAGACCTGGTTAAAACCTTCCCTTCATTCTACTTCTTTTTCTATACCTAATTACGTCCTGATCAGAAATGATCGAACCGGAAAAAATGGTGGGGGTGTTGCAATATATTTAAAAAGTCACATCCCTTACAAACTTATTCGTCAATCAACTTCCCAGTATAACGCATCCCCTGAATATCTATTCATTGAGATAGATGTAGGCACCAAGATAGCCCTTGGAGTGACCTATTGTCCCCCCAATATCAATTATTTTTCTTCTCTTGAGTCCTCCTTCGAGAATCTGATGCCTAAGTACACTAATCTTATTGTAATGGGGGATATCAACACCTGTCTGATCAAGAGTAATTATCGGTCGTCTAAGCTCAGATTTATACTAGACTCCTTTAACCTCCAGGTTCTACCGCTCGCTGCAACACATCACCCAATCGACGGTCCCGATAGTCTCTTAGACTTAATTATAACGTCTAATAGTGACATGGTCTCTAAATTTGGTCAGTTTTCAGCGCCGGAATTCTCACACCACGATCTAATATTCGCTTCTTTTAAATTCAGATCACCTAAGCCCAAACCCAAAATGCTGCTGCTGCGAAGCTACCGTAATCTAGATCTCAATAGGTTATTGGACGATGCTACTCTTATTCCATGGACGCAGATAGAGGTGTTGCCGTCAATTGACGAGAAGTTGCATTTTTTGTGCTCTAAATTAATTGAGTTATTCGACCGACATTCGCTTTTACGTCTTGTAAAAATAAAAAATTTTTCAAACCTTTGGTTTAATGACGATCTAAGAAAAGCGAGGGCCAAGAGGGATGAAGCCTTCCGTAAGTACAAGAGGGACCGTTCTGCTCTCAACTGGTCAGCTTATAAAGCTGCAAGCAATCGTTGTAATCAGTTGTGTAGGAACCTTAAACGCCGATATATCTTTGACAAAATACGTGAATCTTCTCCCGAGGAAACTTTAAAATTTTTAAATACCCTCGGTATTGGCAAGTCTCAAACTTTCTCCGATCAATCTCAAATGGATTTAAATATTCTTAATCTTCACTTCTCTTCACCTCCAGTCCTCGACAAACTAAACTTTCAATATTTTCTGAAATACATGACTTGCCTAGAATCACTTCCCCACCTTTCAGCTTTTCTTCTATTACGGAAAATGATGTTAAGAAGACCATTCTTTCGATTAAATCTAAGGCGGTTGGCTGCGACGGGGTAAGTCGAGTTATAATTACCCTTATCCTCAATTTTCTGATTCCCTCCATAACTCATATCGTAAACTTCTCCTTTACCATGAGTACATTCCCTGAGATGTGGCGCAAGGCTTTTGTTCTCCCACTCCCTAAAATATCAAATCCTTCGCTACCCTCTTATTTTCGTCCTATAACAATTCTTCCCTTCTTATCCAAAATCCTGGAGTCCATTGCACACCAACAAATCTCCTGCTACCTTCATAAATGCGACTTACTCAGTCCACTCCAATCGGGCTTTCGTCCAGGTCACAGCACAACAACAGCATTGTTAAAGGTCACGGACGATATTCGCATTGCCATGGAAAACCAGCAACTCACAGTACTCGTGCTAATTGACTTTAGCAATGCTTTCAATGCAGTAGACCATGACCTCCTTCTTGCATTCCTTTCCCATGCTAACTTGTCAGACTCTGTCGTTGAATGGTTTTCTTCTTATCTTCGAGGGCGTCGGCAATCCATACGCATTGGTCAGCTACAATCTGATTGGTGCGAAGTGAGTGCCGGCGTTCCTCAAGGCGGCATATTATCTCCCTTGTTATTTTCTGTTTTTATAAACGCCATCACTAAAATTTTAACTTCGCACTACCATCTGTATGCCGATGACTTGCAGCTCTACGAACACTCTTCTGTCAGTGATCTTGCCGCGGCTATTAACTCCCTAAACGACAATCTTCACCGCATATCTCTTTGGTCCGCTAAATATGGTATCGCTGTCAATCCATCCAAGTGTCAGGCCATCATTATAGGTAGCAGGAAACAGTTAGCTAAGATAGATGTCCTGACTCTGCCCAGCCTGCGATACAATAATACACCCATAGAGTTCAGTAGTAGTGTTAAGGACCTCGGCATTATCATTGACAGTAAACTTAGTTGGGGGGATCATATTAAAGAAATTTCTCGTAGGTTCTACGCCACCATGCATTCCAAGATGTTTAAAAAATTTTTTGCCTACCGAAACTAAAATCCAACTTGTTACTACCCTCTTGGTTCCAATTCTTGATTACGGTAACTCCTGTTATCTAGATCTGTCGGAAGAGCACCTGAATAAACTTGACCGTCTCCTTAACTCTGGCATTCGCTTTATATTTGGTTTACGAAAATTCGACCACGTTTCTCGTTTTAGGAAACAGTTACACTGGCTTCCTATACGGGAACGTAGATATACTCGGCTTCTCTGTCTTCTCTACTCTATCCTTACTGATCCTAATGCTCCTACTTATTTATCCTCTAAATTTTCTCTTCTTTCCGCTACTCATAATAAGCCCCTACGATCCTCTCAATTACTAACCCTTTTCATACCTTCCCATAAATCTGGCTTTGTCTCCAACTCCTTCTCTCTAGTTGCAGCACGGCTTTGGAACAGTTTGCCTGATTCTATTCGTAGAGCTCCATCGCGCGATTCCTTCAAGCGCCAAGTAAAAGAATTTTATCTGTCATCTATCAATACTACTTGATGTCTTTCCATCTAAATTATTATTATAATTGGATTATATGTACATATATATTTATTTGTATGTGTGTGTATGTATGTATATATATATATTTATATATGTATGTGTATGTGTATGTATATTGTTTGTTCATATATGGCAACCCCGACTAGTTTTGAGTCTTGTGCGAACACCCTGCGCGAGCGGTCAGTAGTAGTTGTCGAGAAGTAGTAAAAGGGGGCACGTGAGACGGCCGACGCGAGCGCACGTCCTTCCTGAATCGATATATTAATTAGCGGTGTGATTTTCCCTCAGCCTTATTTGATTTCCCTTTTGTGTATTCCCTCTTGATATTGAACCTGACAAAGACAAACCTACAAAAGATAATAGTGCAAGTAACCCTAAGTGAAGAAGACTAATGTGAAACATTCCACGGTGCCGTGAACAATCAGTGTTTGTGTTGTGAATTATGAAGATAAGGTACTGTACAATTTCTATTATTCTAAGACCGACTATAAGGTAAATAATTAATAAATAAGCTACCCCTCAGCACGCTTCCACAATTGCTGAACCAACCCTACCCTCTATTCAATATATATTTTTTGGTAGCAGAACGCAGTTCATTATATTCCCTATATATTTTCTGGTAGCAGAGCGTAGTTTCATCCCTCTGAGTCCCCTTGATCAGAGCGTGGTTTCATCCCTTTGAGTCCCTAACGCATAATTACAATATAATTTGATTTCCTAACCTTTTAAAACGTGTTCGCATCGAGTTGTTTAAAAAATAATGTTATATGAAATTTTTATACATATAATATTGAATAGATAATTGTGTAGGGTGAATGTATAATGTGTAAAATATATAAATAAATATTGAATATAATTTTATATATAAAATATAATAAATACACATAATATGGTTACATATATTTTATAATATTACGCCTATACGTTATTACCTATCCCGTTTTAAATTATAATTGAAGTTAGTTAAAATATTTTAATATAATTTCCTTAAAAAACTAACTTACTTTAAAATATTATCCCTACACTTTTATTGTTACCCTTTTTTTTTATTTTTATTTAAATGAAGTTTAAGCCTTAATTGTAGTCATATTATATATCATATTATTTTGTTGTATTGCGATATAAGTAGATCGCCGACTCGACGCGTCCCTGACCGTAACTGGTTTCTTATCTCGCCCGTTGTTGTGGATTCCTTGTTTATTACGTGTTATTATTTTTTTAATATTTTAGTTGAGTTATTTGTTTACTTGATAATTTAAAATGGCTACTCATGATGAAACAGTAAAATGTTCCTTATTTACGGAAAGCGCGGAATATAGAAAAAATATAGGTGTGATACGCTTTGTTTCCGATTGGATTACCGATACCTTGGAACTTCTTGGTACTTCTGAAATACCTAGGTTATTTATTAGGTTCAAGGATTTAGATTCTCATTGTACTTTATTTGTAAACGCGTCCTCAGTGGTCCTGGGTGGGTTAGACCCGGCTATCGATTACCAAGAAATTAGTTATGTAAAAAAAGAAGTGCGTTTAGTAAATAAGAAAATAGACGACCTCCGGGTGCGTTAGTTAGAGTTGTGCCCACCTGCTCCCGTAGTTGATCCTGTCATGGCCAGTACACCCGTAAGAATGAGTAATAAAAATATTACTGAGCGAACTCCTTATAATAGATTACCTGATTTACCTATCCCTAAGTTTGATGGACGTCCTGACTCCTGGATAAGTTTTATTGATCAGTTTGACAGTGTAGTAGATTCCCAACACTATTTAACCCCCACAATGAAATTACAGTACTTGGTTGGATCCTTGGCAGATGAACCTAAGCGGTTGTTGCTACATTTAAAAATTGAAGAAGGCAACTATGAAGTTGCTCGTGAGTTGTTGAAACAGCGGTATCACAATACACGGGTTCTTGCTGATACCTACATAACCCAGATACTTACCCTGCCGGAGATTTCGAATAAATTTACAGGTTTGCGCGCGGCCTTCTTGAACCCCTTGTTAACTGCCTATCGCTGTTTAGAACGTTTAGAGTTACCCGTCTCCTCATGGTCTTATATGTTAGTACATATATGTTTGACTAAGCTTCCCTCTGATTTGAAATCCCGTTTTGAGCGTTGTTATGGCGGTGACGCTGATGAATTACCTACCTTTAAAAATCTTACTACCTTTTTGGAAGACGAATGTCGTCACCATGACAACGTTGGCAACACCTCCCTTGTAGATTCTAACCTGACGAAATTTAAAAGTACTGTACCTAAACATACTTACTTTGCGGCTCCTCCCTCCCCTATGATAAATAATAGACAAAAAATGTTACCTGTAATAAATAATAGTAACAAATGTTACCTGTGTGCTTCCTCCTCCCATTACCTCCGTGAATGTCCCGAATTTAGAGCTATGAATCCTAGAGAAAGATCGGGATTTGTAAAACATTCCCGGTTATGTTATAGGTGTTTGGACAAACATTCAATTCTTATGTGCAAGCGGGACTACAAATGTTCAACCTGCGGTCGCTCATCCCATCACACTATGCTATGTTTTAATGATTCCCGTAACCCAATGTATCCCACCTCATCCAATCGCAATTATAATTATAATTCCAAATTTAATAAACGCAATTATCCGCGTACCTGTCCTGCTTCTACCCGCGGTCCCCATATGGGCGGGGGCCAGCATAAGAAATATTCCCCTTCGCAACTCCAGCGCTCCCCCCAACGACATTCCCAGAGAGCTTCTCCCCCCAGATAAAATGCTCCGCCCCAACCTAGACAGGTTGAAAATAATATAAGATATCGTGATAATTCCTATAATAGAGAAGATAGACCCACATAGCTAGATACTTGTATTACTCCCCCTTCCCCTTGCCTTAATATCTCACCCAATTCCCTTATATTGTTGCCTACTGTTAAATTACACGTTAAAACTGCTAGTGGTTATTATATTGAAGCGCGTGCCTTATGTGATACCGGTGCCCAGGGTTGCCTCATTACAACCGATCTTGTTGTTAATTACCTCAATTTGACCATCTCCCCCTCCTGTGCCCCTGTACGTGGCATAGGTAATATTCCTTTAGTGGTTTCCCGTGGTTCTATTTCCCTGTGTTTTAAACCTTTGTATAATTCCTTCCCTGAGGTTTCAACCTCTGCTATGGTTATAGATGTGATTGCCGGTACGCATCCTGAGTTTGAGTTCCCTGAGTCTGTGTTTTTTCCTAATAGTGATTTTTCCCTTGCTGACCCTACCTATAATAAGCCTGGCCCGATAGATATACTATTGGGTGCTGACGTGTTCGGCGCGCTTTTATTACAAGATAAAATATTTAACTTTAACGGCCTTACTGCTTTATCTACAATTTTTGGTTATATTGTTTGCGGTCCAGTCGCTGCCGATTATGGTGAATTAGAGCCCCCCATGACTGGAATATCCTTATCCCGTCTCATCGAGAGATTCTGGAAGGTCGAAGAGACCCCTCAACCTATGATTGCTAACCCCTTAGATAACGTGTGTGAGATATTTTTTAAAAGTACAACCTCCCGTCACACTGACGGTCGGTTCATTGTGAGACTCCCCTTCCTGAACGATCGACCTACTCTTGGAGAATCTAAACCTACAGCTATCCGTCGTTTCCTTGGCCTCGAGAAGCGTTTAAACGCGGACCCTAAATTACGTGATAAATATATTTCTTTTATGCGTGAGTATATTGAGTTAAATCATATGAGTGCTTATCCCTTCCCCTTACCCAGTGAACATTACTTTATTCCCCACCATGGTGTCTTTAAGACCGGAGACACATCTAAAATACGTGTTGTTTTTGATGGTAGTTGTCCCTCGTCTAACGGTATCTCACTTAATGAGTGCCTACATAGTGGTCCTAAATTACAAAAGGACATTAGTCTAATCCTCCTTAACTTTCGTAAGCATGTCGTTGTGTTTGTGGCAGACATACGCATGATGTTCCGTATGTCGTGGGTACATCAGGATGATCGTAAATACCAACTTATTTTATGGCGTGAATCCCCTTCTGATCCCTTACTCACCTATTCCCTAAATACTACAACTTATGGTTTGCGTTCTAGTCCTTACGTTGCAATGCGTACATTATTAGAGTTAGCTGAGCAGGAACGTGATACTTACCCCAAAGCTGCTGCAGTCCTAGAGAATGATGTATACGTTGATGACTGTCTTACTGGTTCGGATTCCCTTGAAAATGCTCGTATCCTTAAATCTGAACTTGAGAATATTATGACTTGTGGTGGTTACGAGCTTAGGAAATGGATTAGTAACAAACCTGAACTTCTCGCAGACTTACCTTCAGATCATCTGCAGCTGTCTCACTCTTTTCAAGACCCTGATAACCCTCAAACATTTGCAGTCCTCGGTGTCCTTTATAACCCCACCAGTGATGCATTTACTTACCGTTTTTCATTTCAACCTACTGAGACAGTCACAAAGCGCAAGGTTTTGTCCTTAATAGCCAGAATTTATGATCCTTGCGGTTGGATATCCCCTGTTGTATTAAAAGCAAAATTATTTATACAGAAATTGTGGCTGTCTGGCCTTTCCTGGGATGATGTACTTACCCCTGAGCTAACCCTAGAATGGAACCTTTTTATTAGAAACCTTGAGTGTGTTAAAGATATTTCAATCCCGCGGCGTGTCTGTACTGACAGTTCCTTTTCCTATTCCATACATGGTTTCTGTGATGCCTCAGAATCCGCCTTTGCCGCAGTAGTGTATTTAAGAGCAGAAAATCCTTCAGGCCAGTGTTCAGTTCATCTCCTAATTTCTAAAACTAAAGTTGCCCCTATACGTACCCGATTGACTATACCTAAATTAGAATTACTTGGTGCTACCCTGCTTACTAAATTAATTAATCATGTTGTCCCTGAATTACGAAAGTCAATCCAGTTAGACTCCATCACTACCTGGACCGATAGTAAAATTGTGTTGGCCTGGCTTAAGACCCCTCCTCATAACTTACAAACCTTTGAAGCCAATCGAGTTTCCCAGATATCATGCTCAGAAGTTCAATCAGAGTGGCGGCATATTCCTGGTAATGTGAATCCGAGCGATTGTGCATCCCGTGGATTAACAGCATCAACCTTACTTAAAAATTATTTATGGTGGTCCTGTACCTGGTTATTACTTCCTCACACCCAGTGGCCCGTTGCAGAGTCTAATACTGATTCTGATCCTAATCTTCCCGGACTTCGTTGTTTGTTAACCACTACTTCCTTACCTGCACCTGATCCATTATTCTTACTTGAACGTTTTAGTTGCTTTACAAAATTAATTGGCGTGACCTGTTATATGTTGAGATTTGTAAATAAAACCCGAAACTTACCCGTTGAGCTATCTGTATCTTTATCTACCCAAGAAAGAAAGCATGCACTCCTGTATTTAGTAAAAATAGTACAGTCTTATTGTTTTTCTGATGAGCTGAGTTTGTTAAAACGTGGCGTTTCCTTGCGGTCTTCCCTAAGACGACTCTCACTCTTTCTTGACAAGGAAGAAATCATCAGAGTCGGTGGTCGTTTACGAAACTCTAATCTTCCTTACGATGCTCGTCATCCTATACTCCTTCCTAAAAGGTGTCATTTTGTTACCTTATTGATATCCCATTACCACGTAGAAAATTGTCATGCTGGAGCCAATGCTCTTCAAGCTTTATTATCCCGTGAGTTCTGGATATTGTCTGCTCGCAGAGCTATCCAGAATGTAATTTTTAAGTGCCTCCCTTGTTATCGCCTTAAAACTGCCACATCTCAACCTCCTATGGGTGAACTCCCTAGAGATCGTGTTACTCCTACCCGTGCCTTTGATGGTGTTGGAACAGATTTTGCCGGCCCATTCCTGACCAAAACCCAGGTGTTTAGAAATAAAAGATTAGTAAAGAGTTACCTTTGTGTTTTCGTGTGTCTTTCTACAAAGGCAGTCCACCTTGAAGTAGTTTCAGAATTATCAACCGAAGCCTTTATCGCTGCATTCTCTCGTTTTGTTTCCCGTCGCGGTCTCCCTAGTTTAATAAGATCAGATTGCGGTAGAAATTATATAGGAGCTTCGAACTATTTAAGCGATGTTTATGATTTTTTAGTTAAACATAAACTTGATATTAGTGATACCCTCACTAAAAGGGGTATAAATTGGTTATTTGACCCACCTGCCTGCCCTCATTGGGGAGGATTGTTCGAAGCAGCCGTTAAATCTGCGAAAACCCACCTTAAAAGAGTGATTGGCGAAACTCCTTTAACATTCGAGGAATTAACTACAATTTTTGCTAAAATTGAAGCGGTATTAAATTCCCGGCCGTTATGTCCCTTATCTAATGACCCTAACGATCTAGAAGTTTTGACGCCTGGTCATTTTTTGATTGGCCAACCTCTTAGTGCTTTGCCGGAGTATCCCTATAACAATGTAAAAATTAATCGTTTAACCCGTTTTCAAGTAGTGCAACAGATAACTCAACATTTTTGGTCGCGGTGGCAGTTAGAGTACCTATACACTCTGCAGACTAGGCAGAAGTGGACTGATCCAGTGAATCCTCCAACAGTAGGCGAGCTAGTCCTCATCAAAGATGATAATTTACCCCCTTTACAGTGGCGACGTGGTCGCATTTCCCAAATTTATCCTGGTAAAGATAGCGTTGTGCGTGTGGTCGATGTTAAGACATCGACAGGTATCCTAAAGAGAGCCTTAACCAAATTAGTTCGTCTACCTATTAGTTAGCTACTCCCATTTTCTCGTAAACATTAGATGTTTAGGGCGGGGGCTATGTTTGTTCATATATGGCAACCCCGACTAGTTTGGAGTCTTGTGCGAACACCCCGCGCGAGCGGTCAACAGTAGTAGTCGAGAAGTAGTAAAAGGGGGCACGTGAGACGGCCGACGCGAGCGCACGTCCTTCCTGAATCGATATATTAATTAGCGGTGTGATTTTCCCTCAGCCTTATTTGATTTCCCTTTTGTGTATTCCCTCTTGATATTGAACCTGACAAAGACAAACCTACAAAAGATAATAGTGCAAGTAACCCTAAGTGAAGAAGACTAATGTGAAACATTCCCCGGTGCCGTGAACAATCAGTGTTTGTGATGTGAATTATGAAGATAAGGTACTGTACAATTTCTATTATCCTACCACCCACTATAACGTAAATAATAAATAAATACGCTACCCCTCAGCACGCTTCCACAATTGCTGAACCAACCCTACCCTCCATTCAATATATATTTTTTGGTAGCAGAACGCAGTTCATTAAATACTATATACATATATGTTTATGCATATTTATGAATAGGTATATTTATATATTATGTATAACATAGAAATATATTGTTTTATTATTATATATATTTTTAGGCTCTTATCTATTGCTATGTATGTATTTTAAATTTTTCTTTAACTTTTATGTGCACATCCTACTGACTACTCTCCTACACTATTCTGGGTTGGCTGGCAGAAAATGCTGTCATAGCGTTAAGTCCGCCCTTTGTACATTTTTTTTTAATTTGTGCAATAAAGTATATAAAAAAATATATATATTATGTTGGTGAGTTACTCCGATCAACTGGATCATTTTCAGACTCCTCAACCATTATCTCTACATCAGGTTCCACATCATTAATATTATTTTACTGGCAAATGTTGTGTAACACTGAAGTAGTATTAATAACAGCTTGTGTTGTCCCTAATGAAAGGTGAGAGTACTAGAAAACACCTTTTCCATACACCAAAACACCTGAAAAAATCATAGATGATAATGAGGTATCTATGTGCAAACAATTGTTGAGCTAATAGTTGTAATATAAATCTTTTTATTCTTAATCTGTGCTTCATTATAATGATTCTCTGCAATAGTTCTTGGATTAAGCAGAGGTATTAATAAGTACGAAATATTTCCAAAGATGCCATCTTCACATTGCATTAGGTGCTACAAATCATACAAGTTAAGAGTTTAACATTGAATCATTAATTAATATATGTAATTAATAATTATCTTAAAAAAATACTTTTAAATATTGAGTTGTTGGATATTGTAGCGTCATGATCAGATTCTGGCCAAAGTAACCACATTCTTATTTTTTTTTTACTTTTTATTTATTTGCTTTATTTACATTGAATAAATAAAGTAAATTAAAAAATTTGCCTTTATATATACCTTTATACCTTTTCTGTTCCTGTATTCTTCTTCTATATTTGAATCTAAAACATAATGATACTTAGTTGTTATTACATCTTAGTAAAATGGTAACAAATCAAGAAAATAAAAGGTTTTACCTACCAGGTGACTGTATGTGTACAATCTATTGCACCAAATACTTTAGGAAACCCTGCAAGGACAAGAAAGGCAGGCTGGGTATTTTCTGTAACTTTAAACATATTCTGAGTATAGCCCAGCTATTACACATGATACGTCGGCCACTGGCGTTCTGTTAACTATTATAGTACCATAACATAAATATAGTTAAAGTAATAGAATTTTGTACTTACCGAGAGGATTCTCAGTATTTATTTAATTTAGTAAATAGTTCATCAACACTAGTTTTATTATGTCTGAATTTAAATGTAAATTCAGCGTCTGAAAATTCACTATAATAATTTCTGCGATTATTTTTTTTACTTTCTGCAGGTTCTGTATTTGCATTAGAATCAAATACACCGACCTCATAAATTTCGTTATCATTTTCATCACTAAACAAAGCTATTATTTTTTTTATTTATTAACGGCCGATCTCAATAACCTACTAACGTTTTACAATCTGTCAAATTGGTTACCGCCAGTAGGCGAAACGTCACCTTGAGGACTTTGCTAGCGTTTGTTTTGGTTGACACACGTGTTAGTGAGAGTTTTCTGTTTTGGTGTTAATTTTCTCCACTGTCCTCTAGTGGAGTTATTTTAAATTTTTAAAAGATTCCTTTTTAAGAAGGTGGTTGGTTGTAGTAAGTGTTTGTGTTGTTAATAAAGTGTCGTTATATAGTTTAAATTAGGTAAGGTTATTTTTTTTTCTATTCTGTCTTTTTTTAATTTATAATGGATGGGGATCCTCCTCCTGACCCACCTGATACTGGAGGTGGTAGAATTGAAGTTTATACGGTGGCTAGAAAGAGGCAAGGTGAAGATTCTACTATAAATAATGACTTTAGTGCCAAAAAAACTATTATAAACCCTTCTACTGCAACACCCTCCATTCAAAACCTGTATGTCCATCTATCCCTTTCTGAAGGTCCTAAGTCCTACATTGACTCCGACAAAGGCCCTTTCATTGTTTATGTGTCCAGAGAAATACCTGATCCAGCTGCTGGTACAACAATTAGAGCCATTAAGTTTGGTCAATTTCTACATAGAAATAAGGTCAGTGATATCACGAATGATGGCATTAAGAATGTTGGTCGTAATAAGATCAGCGTTCAATTCTCAAATGCTGCTGCTGCGAATTCTTTTTTGACCAATCCTATCTTAATTCTATGTAAGTATGTTGCGGTTATCCCAACATTTATCATTACCCGCATGGGTATTATAAGAGAAGTACCAGTAGACTTCTCTTTAGATGAACTTGTGGAATCTTTAGTTTTCCCATCTGGCTACGGACAGGTTTTGAAAGCGCGAAGACTGAACAGAAAGAGTGTAAGTGAGGGAGTGACTACATGGATCCCGACCCAGTCGGTTGTAGTTACTTTCCGAGGTCAAGAGCTGCCTGATAGGGTCTTTTCCTATCATTCCTCCCTTCCGGTTGAACCTTATAAATTCCCTACTATCCAATGCCTAAACTGCTGCCGTTTTGGTCATGTTAAAGCTCAATGTAGGTCTCAGCCTAGGTGTTACAGGTGTGCTCAGTCTCATTCTGGTGATTCATGTGACATTTCCAAAGAGAACTCTAATTGTTTGTTCTGTAACTGTAAACACTTTGCCACGGATAAAGACTGTCCTGAGTATGCAAGACAGCAATCCATCAAAATTGTTATGTCACAAGAGTGCATCTCATACTTAGAAGCTTCCTCCCGTTTTCCTTCTGCCCAGCGTTCCTATGCAAATATTGCAAAGGAAATGTTCTCTCCTACAATTACCATTAATCCTAAGTTCCAACAAGCCCGGGTTACCCAGAATACAACAACTCCCTCCAAATCATATCGCAAAACAGTGTTCCAAACTCCCCGTCCCAGAGCTCCTCTTGCTAAAGGTTTTGATAGACAAGCTCATCAAGCCTTAATTGGTAACTGTTCCTTATCCCTTCCTTATGGTCATGCTCTCAATCAAGGTGTTGATAATCCAGCAGTTGGCAGAAAAGATCTTTTAGTTGCCTTAACAGAAACTCTTGTGAGTATTATATCCACCTGTGATGAGCTTCCTTTACCGTCCAACGTTGCCCAGAACTTACTAACCATCTTTAAAATCCTTAATAATGGCTCCACTGACCTTCCTGCAGTGGAATAGTAGCAGTGTTCGTGCTAAAAAACATGAATTACTGCATATTATTTCTCTGTACGATCCTGTCATTATTGCCCTCTCGGAAACATGGCTCGTGCCTGATTCCCCATTCAGGGTACCAGGTTTTGCCTGTTTAAGGGAGGACAGAAGTGACGGGTACGGAGGTAGTGCTATCCTCATCCAGCACTCCTCTTCCTATTCTCGCATTCCTCTCCCATCTCACAGTCAACAGATTAATGCTGTTGCTGTGAGTGCCTTTAATGTCTCCTTCCTTTCTGTATATATTCCTCACCCTTCCATTTCCGTTTTCCTTGAGCTTAAGTCTATCATCACTTCGCTTCCTAGTCCAGTGCTGATCCTGGGAGACTTTAACACTCATCACACTATGTGGGGGTGTTATTACTGTGATGGATTCTCTCCTTCGTTGGTGGACTTAATTGATGATGTAGACCTCTGCATCCTCAATGACGGTTCCCCGACTCGTAGGGTCAATCCTAATCAGAATCCCAGATCTGCTGTTGACCTTTCCTTGTCCTCTCCTTCACTTGCTTCCCAGCTATCATGGTCTGTCCTTTCTTCCACACATGGTAGTGATCACTTTCCAATTATTTTATCCTTAAATAATAGACTTCCTTTTATAAATAGGCCTCACCCGCTCCTTAAATTCAATTTAAAAAAAGCTGATTGGTCTAAGTATGCTGACTCTGTAGATTGCATGGTGAATGATCTTCCGGATTCCGTTAATCATGAGAATGTCATTGTTTGTTATGATCAGTTTGTCTCTGCCATCTTATCTGCAGCTGACTTACACATTCCTAAAAAACTCTCCATTCAGAAGCAGATGCCTTCCAATCCCTGGTGGGATCAGGAATGCTCTGATTCTGTCGATCGGCGAACATCTGCCGAGGTGTCATACGCAGCCTGTATGACAATGGAGAAATACACTGAATACAAACGCAATGATGCGAAATTTAGGAAGTTAATTTGGAAAAAGAAAAAACTTGGTTGGGTCACCTTCTGTGAGTCCCTTAATCCACGTACCTCTTCCCATATTGTGTGGGCGAATGTTAAGAGATTTCGCCGGTCGCTCAACAGTATGCCCAGTCCAAATTCCAACAATCCATCCATATGGCTTAACAATTTCGCTAACAAATTGGCTCCTCCCTTTGTTCCGTCTTTTGATCTATCCCCAGCTATGCCGATTGAATCCTCAAAAGAAATGGATACCCCCTTTTCTTTTGAGTGACTCAAAAACATCTTAGCGGATTTAAAAGACACTAGCCCAGGTGAGGACGGTGTCCCTTACTCATTTATCAAGGAGTTAAACGACAAATCTAAGGTTTACTTTTTGGATTTAATAAATAATATTTTTCAATCTGGCAATATTCCTGATACATGGAAATCCCAAATTATCATCCCTGTCCAATTCAATAACAATTTGCCAGTTAAAAGTTAATAATTGTATTTCATTAGTATTATAAGTTGTAACTAAGCATACGTATAATAGATGGCGCTAGTGTACTCCTGAATCGCGATATGGTTTCGTTCAAGTCAAAATCATATTAAGTCATACTAATTTTTTGTTTTCAATAAAGTTTGAGTTTAACAACAGTGTGTAGTTTTCTTAATAGTACAAGTAAGGACATCTGGTGCCGAAACCCGGGAACTGTGTGGAATTTACATGAGAGTATAAGTGATAAGTGTTATAAATGTTCGGGATAAAAACTGTGGACTGTGTGAGTTGTGTTAAAGACTTAGAGAATTTGGAATTAAAATTAACTTAGAAGAATTTGGATTAAATATTGACTTAGAAAAATTTGCACCAAAAAAAACTTAGAAAATTTGGAGTTAAAGTTAACTTAGAAGAAATTGGATTAAATATTGACTTAGAATATTTTGCACTAAAAACACTTAGAAAATTTGGATTTAAAATTAACTTGGATTTGATTAAATTTGGAAATTATACAATGGAGAAGTTACTATTGAAACAAGAAGATACGTTTGAGCAATTAAAGAAAGCTTTCATAAATTATAAAAAAACATCCAAAAATAGATTAAAAGCAACTTAAATCGAATCAAAACTAGAAAACTTAGATAGATTGTTTGAAACCTTTATGAATATACACGGTGAGATTGTTGGCAGCATTAAGAGAGAAGAAAGGGCTAAATTATCATACTTCACCGATGATATGTACACAGGATTCGAAGATATTTATACAGAATATAAAGATAGAATTAAAGATGATCTTCGATTGTTTAGTGCAAATACCTTTTCACCACAATCACTTGGTCCTGAAGGATCGGTCCTATCGAATACAAAGGTGAAATTACCACAGATCCAATTACCGAAATTTTCTGGACTCTATGAAGAATGGCAAACGTTTCACGACATGTTCACCTCATTAATTCATCAAAATACTGCATTGAGTCCAGTACAGAAGATGCACTATTTAAAGAGTAGTTTAACAGGGGAACCGGAAACATTACTGAGGAACTTAACTACAACAGATTCCAATTACGAAGACGCTTACCAACAATTGATTCGCCGTTATAACAACAAACGCTATAACTGCAACGAAATTATGAAGCGTTTATTCTCACAAAGAAATGCCACTGACTCTGCAAGTTCTATCAAGTCACTACTGGATGTTACAGCTTCATCGCTTAAATCATTGCAAAACATGGGCATAGACACCAACTCATGGGATGTAATAGTTAACTACATCGTGGTGTCAAGACTTGATTCAGAGTCAAGAAAGCTGTGGGAAGCTAAAGTCAGTGAATTAGACTCGGAAACATTACCGACGTGGAATCAACTTGTAAATTTCTTAGAGTCAAGATTCCGGACATTTGAAATGATCTGTGGCACCAACAAGTCCATTGTAAAATCCCCAAACGTACACTCCAACAACACCAAACCAAGGGTGTTTCATTCCACCGCCCAAGAAGATTACAAACGAGCAAATCCTTCTTGTACTGTTTGCAAAGGTGAGCATCAGTTATATCAATGCAAACAATTTGCAAAGCAGACTCCTAAAGAGAGAACCGAGGTAATACAATCAAGGAGACTCTGCTTCAATTGTTTTGCACCTACACATTCCGTTAAAGAATGTCGATCGTCAACTTGTTGCCGCCGCTGCGGTAGACGACATCGAACATCGACATTGCTGCACCTGGAGAGGAGTGAACTACCAAGCTTAACAGAAGCGCAACCGGTCAATAAGGAAAATATTGAAAAGGAGACACCAGTGATAGCTCATTTGGTTACGAAAAAGAATCAGAAGGAGATGTTGTTGGCTACTGCCATAATAAGAGCAAGTTCCGCCAATGGGCACTCACAAGTTGTACGAGTTCTTATTGATCCATGTTCAGAGGGTTCTTTTATAAACGAGGCAACGACTCAATCACTAGGTTTAAAGAGAACCAATATCAATGGTGTAGTCTCTGGTATAGGTGATAAGTTGGCAAGGTCAAGAAGCATGGTGTCTTTAAATTTAGAGTCGATTCACAACCATAAATCAAAGCATGCAATAAACGTTGATGCTTACGTATTAAGAAAGTTGAAGTGACAGCCCGGAGAGACGGGATGACGCTGGAAAGACAGTTGACTGCTGGAAAGACAGCTGGCAGCTGGGAAGACAGCTGACTGTTGGAAAGACAGCCGCGGGTAATGGCCTAGCAAGCCAAGCCCAGGAAAATTTTAAAGCTAAAAGTCCTCATAAGAAAAATACCCCTGGGACAGTCCGAGAGGGGGGGCGGAAGAACTGTCCACCGGTTGAAGCAAATAACGAAAGCGGCGCGAATACGGACTTGAAATGCCCCACGTGCAGGAAAAATTACAAGAGAAGAGCCTGGTATATTAAACATCTTAAAACACATGATGGTGTTGAAGCACGACAATCGTCGGTAAGCTCTTCGACTATCACTGCGGATAGAGTTGACCCTCATATGTCCCATGGTGAGCCATTGAGTGAAAAGTATCAGGAGTCCATTTCCACCCGGACACGTCTTAGCATTCCCAATATAAAGCAATCGACATGGAAAGCACACGACGAACGATTAGCGGTCCTGTTAGAGCATCCGGGCTCGAAACAGGAGTTAGACACGCAAGTAGAAACTTTTCAAAAAACTATTTATGACTATTTCAACGAAATATATCCGTCTCCAAATCATTACGCTCGTAAAAACAAGGAAAACGCGTTTAAGTCGAAAATGAGGAGGAAAAAAAGAGAGCTAAAAAAGAATCTTCGTGCGGCCAAAACGATAGGCGATAATTATCTTAGTCACCAATTGTCTAGGGCGCTACGGTCAACCCTGAAATTAATTCAGGGTATATCGAAACAGATCGCGGAACAACGTAAAAATTTCGATCGGGCTAAACACGAGGTAGCTTTTGATAAAAATCCTTTTGAGTACTCGAAAAACATTTTTAAAGAAGATAGAGGTAAGCTTATCTTGACCAATGAGGCAACTTATGAACATTATAGAAGCACGTACGAAGTAGCTAATATAGAAAGACTATATAAGGAGCCAAATAAACAACGACCTGAGATTCCTCACACTGACTTTCAAAGTGACCCACCAACTTTAGAGGAAATAAATAAACAAATCAAAAAGAAACCATCTAAATCAGCTCCAGGTCCTGATGGTATCCCCTATATAGTATACAAAAAATGTTCATCTGTTCGTAAATACCTCCACAACTTATATGGTAAAATCTGGTCAAGAAAGCAAATACCTACGTCGTTTGGAGAAGCGGTATTTGTCCTCATTCCCAAAAAAGACCGGGTAACAGATCCAAAAGATACTAGGCCGATTGCTCTTACGAATACTCTATCTAAAATCTTTTTCTCAATACTTCAAACGAAAATGACCCATTTTATGATTAGCAATAGGTACTTCAGGCCGAATTACCAGAAAGGGTTTTCACCTGGAGTTTCTGGATGCCTGGAGCATAATAGTTTGTTAACTGAAAGTTTAAAAGACGCCAGAATGTGTGAGAGGCAAATTACAGTGTGTTGGATAGATTTAGAAAACGCGTTCGGGTCAGTACAACACGATCTATTGATGTTTGCGTTAAAATGGTACAATTTTCCTACGATAATAAGCAACATAATCGCGTCATACTATTCCAAATTAAAATTCGTTATAACCTCTAAAGACGGCCATTCAAAACCTTTAAGCTATAGAGTAGGTCTTTATCAGGGTTGTTGTTTATAATAATATTTATATTGTAATAAATATTTTAATAGATAATCTAATTAAACAAGAGAAAAAATGGGGTTATCGGTTTAAGTTCAACAATAAGTACACAGAATCCATCCTTGCTTTCGCGGACGACCTTGCGATACTGACTAGGAACCCAAAGCAATGCCAGCTGCTATTGGATGAAGTAGACGAGTTTTGTGTGTGGACGAGAGGAATGAGGACAAAACCTAGTAAGTGTCACTGTTTATGTCTGGAAAGACGAAACACTAAATATAAATCATACGATCCGGGACTTAAAATTGGCGGTAAAAGCATTGCTATAGTTTCCGAAGCGGCACCTTTTAAATTTCTCGGCAAGAAAATAGATTACAAAGGCCGCACTCCATCTTTAGATGTACTAGTCGACAGCTTTTTGAGGGATCTCGAAAAGATAGACCATCAACCTATAGGTAATGTCAAGAAAATTTGGATTTGCGACAATTTTCTAACATCACGTCTGAATTGGCCTTTCCTCGTGTATGATTTTAATAAGACACTCTTAGCAAAGTTAGATGCAAGTGTCATAAAGATACTGAAGTTTTGGCTTGGGCTAGCGCATTCGGCGGATATCTCAACCTTATTTAGAGACAAAAATAGTTTTGGGTTGAGATTAAAGAAACCATCGGAGCTCTATAAACACCTAAGAGTCGCCGAAACATATATTCTGGGAAAATCACGGGATAAGATTGTTACCTCTCTTCCAAAAGACAGAAGTGCCCCAGAGCTCGAGTCAAGACTTCAACTACATAAGCAATTTATGATAGGAGCACAATCTATTAAAGTAGGATTAGGATCAAAGAGGAAAGTTCAAGATATAGACATAATAAAATCTTTTATTCGGCAAGACGAGAACAACAAGTATAAGGTGCACGCATTGGGTTTAGAAATGCAAAACGAGTGGCTAACTATAGGAGTTTCTGTATCCCTTTAGCTTTAAAATGGCACACTCTAATTCACGACTGGTCTACATCACTATTAAAATTCTATCTAAATGCGTTACAAATGACTCTTCCACATCAAAGTAATTTAGTAAGATGGGGTAAAGCTCCCGATAAATCCTGCTATATCTGTAAAGAGGCAGTAGGGACAGCTAAACATATGCTGGTGGGGTGTAGGGTACTCTTGGATAGTGTTCAATACTCGCGGCGCCACGATAAAGTACTAAAAAACATACGTGAAGCCGTTAGTCTATCTGTAGCAAGAGCACAGAGAAATATAACAACCAACAAACGCTCAATAGAGTTTGTGAAAGAAGGTTTTTATAAAAAACTCACACAATTTCTCTATATTAGATCCAGCTCCCGATTGGACACTTATGATGGACACGTATGAGAAACAGTATAGAATCCCTGAGGATATTTGTGTTTCGTCATCCAGACCTGATATTTTTCTCTATTCTCGAAGCCTAAAACGCGTAGTACTGGTAGAACTTACAGTTCCGTGGGAAACAAATATCCCAAAAAGTCACCAACTAAAACTTAATAAATACTTCGATCTTACAAACGAACTGACCAGGAATAGGTTTAGAGTTAGCTTATAAGCGGTTGAAGTAGGAGCGAGAGGTATAACAGCGAAATCTCTCTATAGTTTACTAAAAGATCTCGGCCTGTCTAGAGCAATTATAAATTCATTTCTAGAAAGCACTTCAAAGGCGGCTTTGGTACAATCATTTAAAATTTGGTTAGGTAGTGGGAGGAGCTCGGACAGTGAAGGTGAGCGTTAATGCATTTTAAAGGGGCCCCTTTAAACCTACACTTGGGTCGCAAGTCCCAAGCGCTGATCGGAGCTCCTCTTCCTACAACGCAATGGGCCCGGCACCCGCACAGTGAATCCATAGAATGCTAAGCAGTTTTCTTCTCTTCTTCTTACCTACTTGTCAAACAAAGATTACCGACTGGCCGGAAATTAAGAGTATCAGCTTGGCTGACCCTGAGTATGGATCACCTGCAAAAATCGATATGATTCTAGGAGTAGAAGTGTATGAAGATATAATTCTAGAGGGCCTCTTGAAACATCCAACGGAGAAGGGCCCGATAGCTCAAGAGACACAATTTGGTTGGGTTCTATCAGGTCGAGTAAGAAACAATATCATTTCAAAAAACCCCCAATTAGTCGGATTTCATATAAGAGTAAAAGAGGATGACCTATTAAAAAAATTGTGGGAAATTGAAAGAGAGCCTGATGCAATTTCGAAGAAGTTCACGAAAGAAGAAATCAAGTGTGAACAATTTTTTGAAGCCACTACTACAAGAGATAACGAAGGCCGATACGTGGTGCGTTTACCTTTCAAGGAGCATAAGCCAAGATGTGTTGAAGGTAAGACAAGAGATATAGCCTTGCGTAGGTTCCACTACTTAGAGCGAAAATTACAAAATAATCCACCATTATATGAAGAATACAAACGCGTAATTCAAGGATACAAGGACCAAAATCATATAGTACAGATTCAAAATATTGAGGACATACATAACCCAAAGGCAGTGTACTTGCCTCATCATCCAGTGATCCGAGAAGATAAAGAGACTACAAAGGTACGCATCGTCTTCGATGCGTCTTGCAAGGGCATGAACAAGGTGTCTTTAAACGATTGTTTTCTTGTTGGACCGAAGCTACAGCAAGATCTGCGCCACATTTTGATGCGATGGAGACGTCATCCCTTTTGTATATTAGCAGATTTGGTACAAATGTACAGACAAGTTCGAGTAGAGGACAAGGACACTGACTTTCAGCGCATTCTTTTACAATCGAACCCTAATGATCCAATTGAACATTATAAACTTTTGAGACTTACTTTTGGTACTGCCTGTGCTCCTTATTTGGCAGTAAAGGCATTACAACAACTTGCAAGGGATGAAGAAGCACGGTATCCGCGTGCAGCTAAAATCACACTTCAGGATTATTACATAGATGACCTGCTAACAGGATGCGAGACGGAGACGGAAGTAGTAGAGATATTTGAAGAAATGGATAACCTAATGAGTGCAGGTGTGTTTTGTTTACAAAAATGGTGTAGCAACAGTGAGAGATTAATGAATTATATTGAAGATGGATGCAAGAAATTAGACCAACCCTTAATTTTCAGAATCAATAACATGATTAAGATGTTGGGTATTAGTTGGAATAAAACCTCTGATAGTTTCGAGTATACACTACAATTACCAAAATTATGTGAAAGAATTAAAGGGGAGAGAAGAAACTGCTTAGCATTCCATGGATTCACCGTGCGGGTGCCGGGCCCATCGCGTTGTAGGAAGAGGAGCTCCGATCAGCGCTTGGGACTTGCGACCCAAGTGTAGGTTTAAAGGGGCCCCTTTAAAATGCATTAACGCTCACCTTCACTGTCCGAGCTCCTCCCACTACCTAACCAAATTCGAAAAGATTCTGCTAATGCCGCCTTTGAAGTACGTTCTAGAAATGTATTAGTAATAGTTCTAGACAGGCCGAGATCTTTTAGCAAGCTAAAGAGAGATTTCGCTGTTATACCTCTCGCTCCTACTTCTACCGCGTATGAATTTACTCTAAACCTATTCCTGGTCAGTTCGTTAGTAAGCGCGAAATATTTATTAAGTTTGAAGCTATGACTTTTAGGTATATTAGTCTCCCACGGAACTGTAAGTTCTACCAGTACTACGCGTTTTAGGTTTCGAGAATAAAGAAAAATATCAGGTCTGGATGACGAAACACCAATGTCCTCAGGGATTTTATACTGTTTCTCATACGTGTCCATCAAAAGAGTCCAATCAGGAGCTGGATCTAATATTGAGAAAGGTTTTTGCGTGTGTTTTTTAACAGAACCTTCTTTCACAAACTCTGTTGAACGTTTGCTGGTTGTAATGTTTCTCTGTGCTCTTGCTACTGAAAGACTAACGGCTTTACGTATAATTTCTAGTACCTTGTCATGGCGCCGCGAGTATTGACCACTTTCCAGGAGTACCCTACACCCCACCAGCATATGTTTAGCTGTCCCCACTGCCTCTTTACAGATGTAGCAAGATTTATCGGTAGCTTTACCCCATCTCACTAAATTACTTTGATCTGGAAGAGTCATTTGGAACGCATTCAGGTAGAATTTTAATAGTGCTGGAGACCAGTCATGAATTAGGGTGCGCCATTTTAAAGCTAAATCACTACCAAATTCTCCCAGAGTTAGCCACTCCTTTTGCATTTCTACCCCCATTGCGTGCATCTTATACCTATCATTCTCGTCTTGCCGTATAAAAGATTTTATTATGTCCATATCTTGAACTTTCCTCTTTGATCCTAACCCTACTTTACTTGATTGTGCTCCTATCATAAATTGTTTATGGAACTTAAGTCTTGACTCGAGCTCTGGGACACTTCTGTCTTTTGGAAGTGAGGTAACAATCTCATCTCGTGATTTTCCCAGGATATGTGTTTTGGCAACTCTTAGATGTTTATAGAGCTCCGATGGTTTCTTTAATCTCAACCCAAAGTTATTTTTTTCCCTAAATAAGGTTGAGGTGTCTGCCGAATGCGCTAGCTCAAGCCAAAACTTCAGTATCTTTATGACGCTTGCATCTAACTTAGCCAAGAGGGTTTTATTAAAATCATATACGAGGAAAGGCCAATTCAGACGTGATGTTAGAAAATTGTCGTATATCCAAACTTTTTTGACATTACTTATAGGTTGATGTTCTACCTTTTCAAGATCTGTCAAAAAGCTGTCGACTAGTACATCTAAAGATGGAGTACGGCCTTTATAATCTATTTTCTTGCCGAGAAATTTAAAAGGTGCCGCTTCGGAAACTATAGAAATGCTTTTACCATCTATTTTAAGTCCCGGATCGTATGAGGTATATTTAGTGTTTCGTCTACCCAGACATAAGCAGTGACACTTACTAGGTTTTGTCCTCATTCCCTTCGTCCACGCACAAAATTCTTCCACTTCATCCAATAGCAGCTGACATTGCTTTGGATTCCTAGTAAGTATCGCGAGATCGTCCGCAAAAGCAAGAATGGATTCTGTGTATTTATTGTTTAACTTAAACCGATAACCCCATTTTCTCTCATGTTTAATTAAATTATCTATTAAAATATTTATGACGATATTAAATATTATTGGGGATAAACAACAACCCTGGAAAAGACCTACTCTATAGCTTAAAGGTTTTGAATTACCGTTTTTTGAGGTTATAACGAATTAATTTTGAATAGTATGACGCGATTATGTTGCTTACTATTGTAGGAAAGTTGTACCATTTTAAAGCGAACGAACAAAAATGGTGTAGCAACAGTGAGAGATTAATGAATTATATTGAAGATGGATGCAAGAAATTAGACCAACCCTTAATTTTCAGAATCAATAACATGATTAAGATGTTGGGTATTAGTTGGAATAAAACCTCTGATAGTTTCGAGTATACACTACAATTACCAAAATTATGTGAAGGTATTACGAAGCGCAAGGTTTTTTCTGATATTTCTAGATTATATGATCCAATGGGCTGGATTTCGCCAGTAATTATAACAGCAAAGATATTCATCCAAAAATTATGGAAGGCTAAGTTAGATTGGGATGAAAACTTACCCATCGAGTTGTATAAGGAATGGTGCTCATTTCGTGAAGATCTACGCAACGTACGAAATATTGTTATACCAAGATGGTTACAGTCTCATAAGAATGATAAAATAGAATTACATACATTTGCAGATGCATCTCAGGCAGCGTACGCTGGTGCTGTCTATATGAAAGTGACAGATGCATTCGGCAATATTCGCGTTAATTTAGTGACATCCAAAACAAAAGTATCTCCAGTTGAAAAGGAAATAAGTATTCCTCGGCTAGAATTATGCGCTGCCTTGCTTGCGACTAAATTGATTCACGAAGTTTCGCAAATTATGCAAATATCTAAAGAAGATTTATACGCATGGTCAGATTCTACAGTCGTGTTAGCTTGGATACGTGGAGAACCGACGCGATGGAATACATTTGTTAGTAACAGGGTTTCTGAAATTCATACCATGCTAGATTCCAGTCAGTTCTGTCACATCAAAACAACTGATAATCCTGCAGATTGTGCTTCGAGGGGTATAAAAGGGGCTGATTTAGCTGATCTTACGCTGTGGTGGCACGGTCCAGACTACCTGCACCACACTTGTACGTACGATTTTCGTGATGATTTCTCGACCTCTATTGAGGAGCGACCCATAAAGACTTTAACAGCCGTCATTCAATCAGAAGACGAATTGGTCTGGACAAGATTTTCAAACTTAACAAGAATGGTCAGGATTTTAGCATATTGTAAGAGATACATAGAAATATTAAGATTATCAAGGAAAAATAGAATAATACTATCAAAAGAACGAAGGATCAAAGAGTCTGAAATTATTACTGTGAAAGAAATGGAAGAAGTTCTTCAAACAGTTATAAGGAACACCCAGCATATTTATTATGCGGAAGAAATACAACAGATAAGGTCTCATGGAGAAGTTAAACGAAAAAGTTCACTGCACACTCTCTACCCCATTTTAGACAAAAATGGAGTCTTGAGAGTAGGTGGCCGTATTAAGGAGTCAGAAGCGAGATTTGATGTAAAGCATCCAGTTATTTTACCGAGTAATAGCCATCTTACTTCGTTATTAATAACTGATGCCCATTACAAAACTATGCATGGTGGGCCGCAAATCATGCTAAATTATCTACGTTCCAAATATTGGATAGTACGGGCTAGAGAAAGAGTTAAAAAATGTTATCGAGAATGTGTTAAATGTTTACGATTTTCCCAACAAAATAACAACCAGCTTATGGGTCAGCTACCTAAGTGCAGGCTGAAACCTTCAAGACCCTTTAAAGCGTCTGGTGTTGACTTCACTGGGTTTACAAATATAAGATTTTCACCTGGAAGAGGATCAAAATCATATAAAGGGTATATATGCCTCTTCATATGTATGTCTACCAAAGCAATACATCTAGAAGCAGTGTCGGACTTATCTTCAAAGGGCTTTATTTCTGCATTTCGTCGATTTGTATCTCGAAGAGGCCAATGCGTTGATTTATATAGCGACAACGGAACAAATTTCGTAGGAGCGGAAAAGGAGTTAAGAGACATGCTCCTCACGGCACAATCCAAGCTCCCTATAGAAATCGCTCAGGCACTTGCAAACGACGGAACCACTTGGCATTTCATCCCGCCAAATGCACCTAACTTTGGCGGTCTATGGGAAGCAGGCATAAAATCAGCCAAGACACACCTTAAACGCGTAATTGGAGATTCAACTTTAACTTTCGAGGAACTCTCAACTGTTCTGACCCAGATTGAAGCCTGCCTTAATTCACGGCCTATGACATATTTGAGTGACGACCCTGGAGATCCGCAACCTTTAACTCCGGGTCATTTTTTAATCGGTGAGCAAATGGTTGCGATTCCTGATGAGGCTCCGACTGACGTACATGTAACTGGCTTGCAGAGATGGAAGATGACACAAAAGATGGTAAATGATTTTTGGAGAAAATGGTCAGAAGAATATCTGGTGAGCCTCAATCAAAGGTACAAATGGTTCACTAAGAAGCAAGACCCAGATATAGGTACCATCGTTGTGATTAAGGATCATAACCTACCACCAACAAAATGGCTACTTGGCAAAATAGAACAAAAGCATTCTGGCCATGATGGACTCACTAGAGTATTGACTATTAAAACTAAAAATGGATTGATTAAACGTCCACTCAATAAGGTTTCTATTCTGCCAAGTACTATTTAATATATGTGCATAGTTAAAGCATAGTATGTAAGTTAGGTTAGGTTATTTAATAAAACTCTTATAGGTCATTTGATATAGTATTGTACTTTATTTTTGGTTTCTGTGTAACACGGTGGGCGGTTGTTATGTAAGAATTTAAACCGCTTATATGAACTACTAAAAGAACAAGTTCTTTGGTGGGCGGAATGTCCAATTCAATAACAATTTGCCAGTTAAAAGTTAATAATTGTATTTCATTAGTATTATAAGTTGTAACTAAGCATACGTATAATAGATGGCGCTAGTGTACTCCTGAATCGCGATATGGTTTCGTTCAAGTCAAAATCATATTAAGTCATACTAATTTTTTGTTTTCAATAAAGTTTGAGTTTAACAACAGTGTGTAGTTTTCTTAATAGTACAAGTAAGGACAATTCCTATCCTTAAACCGGGTAAATGTCCCTCTGATCCTTCTTCCTACAGACCCATTGCCCTTGCATCTACGTTATCAAAAACTGCTGAGCGACTTTTAAACAACCGTTTGGAATGGATAGTGGAAAACAGAAATATCTTAGCTCCCTCTCAGTTTGGATTTAGAAAGGGGCTAAGTACTGCAGATAGTCTCAGCATTTTAACTACAGATATTCGACGAGCTTTTACCAAAGGAGAGTATTTAGTGGGTGTTTTCCTAGATGTTGCATCGGCATATGATAATGTCCTACTTCCGGTACTCAGGCAGAAATTGCTTAAGCTGAGTATTCCGCCGAGGTTGTCTCATTTCATATGTAATTTGCTAACTGATCGAACACTATCTGTTAAACATCCGCTTCTTACTGTGCCCCCCAGACATGTCTGGAAAGGCCTTCCTCAGGGTTCAGCTCTTAGTCCTCTGTTGTACAACATCTACACACATGACCTCGAATTATCTGTTAGTAGTTTTTGTAATATCCTTCAGTATGCTGATGACATCGTCCTCTATTACAGCTCAAATTCGGTAGAGGACATAACTTACCACCTAAACACTGCTTTACACTATCTCAACCAGTGGTTGACTGATCATGGTCTCTCGTTATCCATTTCTAAGTGCCAGGTAGTAGTATTTACCAAAAAGAGAGCTACACCAAATTTTCAAATTGCTTTTGATGGTATTCCCATCCAGGTCACGGAGAATGTAAGGTTTTTAGGCATGATACTCGATAAGCGACTGAATGGAATTGCACACGCTGAATTTCTTAGCAAAAAATGTGAAAAAGGCATAAATGCTTTAAGAGCAGTGTCTGGTGTGTGGTGGGGTGCACACCCTTATACTCAAAAACTTCTGTACGGTGCCCTTATCCGTAGTCATATTGATTATGCTTTATATGTTCTGGACCCCTTTAATAAAGTAGACACAGAAAAGCTTAATCGGATACAATACAAATGCCTACGTATTATCTTAGGGGCAATGAAGTCTACTCCCATCAATGCTCTCCAAGTGGAGTGTGTTGACCCACCCCTACCTATCCGAAGACAATACCTTGCTGATAGATTTGTTGGTAAAATGTTACAGCTTTCTTCCCATCCTTTGTGGCCTAAGTTAACTGAGTTAGCTGACCTCATCCCCAGTGGTAAACCATTACCATTCTTGTTGCATAGTTTCCTGAAATTCACCAGACTACCTCATCCTTTGCTACGCCTTACATCTAATCCATTGTTTTGTACACCGTACAAAGCATTGGTCCATCATCCATCCATCATAACAGATCTTGGCTTGACCAAGGGAGATCCAGGTACCAACACAAAATTCCAACATCTTTACAGATGCATCAAAGCTTTCTAAGGAGAGCTGTGTTGGTGCAGCTTGCTGGATACCAAAATTCAAAATTATTTTACAATTTAAATGCCCTCCCGAATCTTCAGTGTTTACAGGCGAGGCTGTTGCCTTGTTAGAGGCAGTCCTGTTCACGCTCTCCCACAACGTAAAACAGACGGTTATTTTTACTGACTCTCTAAGCTGCTTATTGGCTATAAAGGGGAACCCGTTTCATAGTAAATTAAGATCTTCAATTGTTTTAAGGATTCGTGAAGAATTATACTCGTGTCATCTGAAGGGTTTGGAGGTCACTCTTGTGTGGATTCCAGGTCACTCTGGAATTAGTGGGAATGAATCTGCAGACTCTTGTGCAAAATTAGCAGCCCAATGTGGCACTCTAGACCACTTTTCTAATTCGGCCCAGGATTTGTTGTCTCTTGCTGTTACTCACTTCGATAAGGCCTAGTCTAAATACTGGTATCTATCAAAACCCCAGAAAAGTAAATACTATGCATTTCTCCAACCTGATATCCCAAAGCGTCCTTGGTTTTTTTCTCAAAAATTCACTGAACGAAAAGTTATATCCACAATTTGCCGCCTACGCCTCTGACATGCATGTACTCCTGTTCACCTGGCTAAGATCAGGGTCAGGGACCACTCATTGTGTGAATGTGGCTTAGACGACGGTTCTCCTTCTCATATCCTTTTTTCTTGTCCTAAATTAACCCGTCCTTTATATGATGTTCTTCCGCTCAAAGTCCCTCGTCCTCTTAGTGTTCAGTGTTTGTTAATGTTTGTGTTTAGTCCTTTATGTAAATTTTTGTGTAAATATATTAAATATAATAATATTAGACTGTAAGCTAACACCCTTGTAAAATATTATCTATTACTAACCTAATGTGTTGTCTGTATATACTGTAGTTATTTGTTGATTTTGTTATAGGTGAAGGATTTAAAATGGATCTCTTTTACGGCCGATCTCAATAACATACTAATAGTCAAACGTAGATAGCTACCAGAGATTTGTTAATACTTTAACTAAACTGTTACCGCCGTTTCAATAACAAAAGTATAGCAACGATAACTTCAGTTAAAGATAGATAGTATAAGGGGACCGCGGGTAGAAGCAGGACAGGTACGCGGATAATTGCGTTTATCAAATTTGGAATTACAATTATAATTGCGATTGGATGAGGTGGGATACATTGGGTTACGGGAATCATTAAAACATAGCATAGTGTGATGGGATGAGCGACCGCAGGTTGAACATTTGTAGTCCCGCTTGCACATAAGAATTGAATGTTTGTCCAAACACCTATAACATAACCGGGAATGTTTTACAAATCCCGATCTATCTCTAGGATTCATAGCTCTAAATTCGGGACATTCACGGAGGTAATGGGAAGAGGAAGCACACAGGTAACATTTTTTACTATTATTTATTACAGGTAACATTTTTTGTCTATTGTTTAATATAGGGGAGGGAGGAGCCGCAAAGTAAGTATGTTTAGGTACAGTACTTTTAAATTTCGTCAGGTTAGAATCTACAAGGGAGGTGTTGCCAACGTTGTCATGGTGACGACATTCGTCTTCCAAAAAAGTAGTAAGATTTTTAAAGGTAGGTAATTCATCAGCGTCACCGCCATAACAACGCTCAAAACGGGATTTCAAATCAGAGGGAAGCTTAGTCAAACATATATGTACTAACATATAAGACCATGAGGAGACGGGTAACTCTAAACGTTCTAAACAGCGATAGGCAGTTAACAAGGGGTTCAAAAAGGCCGCGCGCAAACCTGTAAATTTATTCGAAATCTCCGGCAGGGTAAGTATCTGGGTTATGTAGGTATCAGCAAGAACCCGTGTATTGTGATATCGCTGTTTCAGCAACTCACGAGCAACTTCATAGTTGCCTTCTTCAATTTTTAAATGTAGCAACAACCGCTTAGGTTCATCTGCTAAGGATCCAACCAAGTACTGTAATTTCATTGTGGGGGTTAAATGGTGTTGGGAATCTACTACACTGTCAAACTGATCAATAAAACTTATCCAGGAGTCAGGACGTCCATCAAACTTAGGGATAGGTAAATCAGGTAATCTATTATAAGGAGTTCGCTCAGTAATATTTCTACTACTCATTCTTACGGGTGTACTGGCCATGACAGGATCAACTACGGGAGCAGGTGGGCACAACTCTAACTGACGCACCCGGAGGTCGTCTATTTTCTTATTTACTAAACGCACTTCTTTTTTTACATAACTAATTTCTTGGTAATCGATAGCCGGGTCTAACCCACCCAGGAGCACTGAGGACGCGTTTACAAATAAATTACAATGAGAATCTAAATCCTTGAACCTAACTAATAATCTAGGTATTTCAGAAGTGCCAAGAAGTTCCGAGGTATCGGCAATCCAATCGGAAACAAAGCGTACCACACCTATATTTTTTCTATATTCTGCGCTTTCCGTATATAAGGAACATTTTACTGTTTCATCATGAGTAGCCATTTTAAATTATCAAGTAAACTAATAACTGAACTAAAATATTAAAAATTAATAAACGCGTAATAAACAATGAACCCACTACCAACGGGCGAGATCAGAAATCAAGTAAACAAATAACTCAACTAAAATATTAAAAAAATAATAAACTCGTAATAAATAATGAATCCACAACAACGGGCGAGATAAGAAACCAGTTACGGTCAAGGTCAGGGACGCGTCGAGTCGGCGATCTACATATATCGCAATATAACAAAATAATATGATATACAATATGACTACAATTAAGGCTTAAGCTTCATTTAAATAAAAATAAAAAAAAAGGGTAACAATAAAAGTGTAGGGATAATATTTTAAAGTAAGTTAGTTTTTTAAGGAAATTATATTAAAATATTTTAACTAACTTCAATTATAATTTAAAACGGGATAGGTAATAACGTATAGGCGTAATATTATAAAATATATGTAACCATATTATGTGTATTTATTATATTTTATATTTAATATATAAAATTATATTCAATATTTATTTATATATTTTACACATTATACATTCACCCTACACAATTATATATTCAATATTATATGTATAAAAATTTCATATAACATTATTTTTTAAACAACTCGATGCGAACACGTTTTAAAAGGTTAGGAAATCAAATTATATTGTAATTATGCGTTAGTTACCAAATTAAGAGCCAAAATACCAAACGGGAAAATAACACTGTAATCAAAGGGACTCAGGGGCATGAAACTACGCTATAATCAGGGGGACTCAGAGGGATTAAACCACGCTATAATTAAGGGGGCCCAGAGGGATGAAAACCACGCTATAATTAAGGGGGCCCAGAGGGATGAAAACCACGCTCTGCTACCAGAAAATGTATATTGAATAGTGGAGGGTAGGGTGTGCCGCATTTGTGGAAGCGTGCTGAGGGGGAGGTTATTTATTAATTATTTACCTTATAGTCGGTTTTAGGATAATAGAAATTGTACAGTACCTTATCTTCATAATTCACAACACAAACACTGATTGTTCACGGCCGCCATGGAATGTTTCACATTAGTCTTCTTCACTTAGGGTTACTTGCACTATTATCTTTTGTAGGTTTGTCTTTGTCAGGTTCAATATCAAGAGGGAATACACAAAAGGGAAATCAAATAAGGCTGAGGGAAAATCACACCGCTAATTAATATATCGACTCAGGAAGGACGTGCGCTCGCGTCGGCCGTTTCACGTGCCCCTTTTACTCCAACTCGACAACTACTATTAACTACTACTGACCGCTCGCGCGGGGTGTTCGCACAAGAAAAAA